>CAUYQV010078739.1:0-146542 GCA_963574575.1 Galagoides demidoff
AAAAAATGGCCAGGCGTTGTGGCGGGCACCTGTGGTCCCAGCTACTTGGGAGGCAGAGGCAGGAGACTCACTTGAGCCCAGGAGTTGGAGGTTGCTATGAGCTGTGATGCCATGGCACTCTACCCAGGGGGATAGCTTGAGGATCCGTCTCAAAAAAAAAAAAAAAAAAAGAAATATATTTGCTTTGTCATTCTCTCTCTTCATATTTACAGAGAGATTTTTTTTTCTGAACCATCAAGAGTAAATTGTTGATCTGATTGCTTGCCACCGTGGAATACTTTGGTGTTTGTTTCCTACAAACAAGGATATTTTCCTATATAACCACAATAAAAGCATCAAAATCAGGATGTTGACACTGATACACTATTACCATCTGATCTTCAGAACCCAAATATTATCCATTGTCCTAATGATAATGTCTTTTATAACAAGCAAAAAGATCCACCTAGAAATACTCACTGTATTTCATTGTCTTATCCTCTTAGTCTTCTCTTATCTGAGAGGGTCCCTCAGTTTTTCTTTGCCTTTCATTACCTTGACATGTACCCAGATCACAGCCCGGTTACTCTGTAGAAGTTCCCTCAATTCGGGTTTATCAGATGGCTCGTCATGACTATATTTCAGGCAGGTGTCTTTGGCAGGAACATCACAGAAGTGGTTCTTTGCTGTTTTCCATGTACCCCATCAGGAGGCCTCCGTCACTCTGTCCCACAAGTGAGGCAACCTTTGATCACTTGATCAAGGTGCTCTCTGCCATGTTATCCACTATGAAGTCACCTCCCTTCCCTTCCCAATGATTGTATCTTGTGGGAAGATACTTTAAGACTATGTAAATAGGCTCGACGCCTGTGGCTCAAGCGGCTAAGGTGCCAGCCACATACACCTAAGGTGGCGGGTTCAAATCCCCAGCCCAGGCCTGCCAAACAACAATGATGACTACAACCAAAAAATGGCCAGGTGTTGTGGCGGGCGCCTGTAGTCCCAGCTACTTGGGAGGCTGAGACAGGAGACTCACTTGAGCCCAGGAGTTGGAGGTTGCTGTGAGCTGTGATGCCATGGCACTCTACCCAGGGGGACAGCTTGAGGCTCCGTCTCAAAAAAAAAAAAAAAGACTATGTAAATATCCTGTCCTCAACAAATTCTCCCACCAGGGCCTTAGTTTTTGCATCCAGTAGTAAATGATTCTTGCCTGAATCAATTATTACTATGATATTTGCATCTTTCCTTCTACATTATCGGGCATTCTAATGTAAGAAAAGGCTTTCTCTTCCTGCAGATGTAGGTTTAATACGTGTGGATGTATATCAGTTCTATTTTTATTTAATGGGTTGTTATAACCTGCTACTGTCATGATTTTGATACTCACGTTGCTCCCAAGTTGATCCTAGGAGAACATCTTCAAGTTGGCTCCTCTGCTCTTTTGACACATCCTCACCACGACTTGAGCACTTCCTTATTTTATGACACAACTAGATGTGTCACGTACCAAGGTATTAATATCAAGCACTGTGGACTTTCCCTGCCTCAGCCCTCAAATGAGCCATTTTTCCCAAGCCCTATTTCCTTTCAGTGGAGGGTGGTCTTTATAAATGAAGATCTAGGTGCTGAGGGTACTCATCGCCACATGGTGTGGACAGAACTGGGGAACACACATATGCATCTCTCTCACACACACAAATGCACACACATTCCACGTATGCTTGTGTAACTATATACATCAAAAGCCATGAGTGTACACTGATCCTCTAACTCCAGTTCAACACCACAGGGCTCATTCTAGCCTTTCCTGCCTCCACATTTGTAATTCTCTCCTCTGGTGGTGAGTAACCTGGCTCTCATTATCCTTGATGTATGTGCTTGTTTGTTCAACGCCCCAGCACACTGAGCCACTGCTTCACTCAGCTCCTTCCCTGCTCGGTCCCAAACCTTACCAGCCACGGCCAACAAATATGGGGGAAGGGAAGGAAGGAGAAAAGAAGCAGCTGAATGCTTTTATTCTATTTTCTTTTCCTTTGTGTTTTGTTTAGCAGGCCCAGGCCAGGGTTGTACCCACCGGCCCTAGAGTATGTGGCTGGCGCCCTAACCGCTGCACTACTATTTTATTTTTCTGAACTTGTAACACATTCACTGGTATGGAAATAAAAACCATGGAACAACATACAGTGAAAAGTCTCCTTCCTACCCGTCTCTCATTCCAACCCTACTCCTCTCCCTAGGTAATGACTACTTTTAGTTTTTTATTTATACAAGCTAATATAAATACATTTTTTACTTTCCCCCTTTTGACACAAACTATTCCTCACATTTTCTTATTTGTCCATACATCTTAGAGATCTTTTTACATTAGTACATTAAAAAATGGCCTTGCCCTTTTTAATGGCTGTATAGTATTTTGCTGTTTGGATATTCCATATTTAATGTATCAGTTCAGAGATAACAGACATTCAGATTGTTGCTAAGATTGTTATGCCAAACAAAGCTGCCATAAATGTATTTTACTGAATGTATTTACTTCGCTGTGTGCGGACACATCCATGGAATACATTTTCAGAAGGAAGATTATTGGTGTGACCTTTTCTATTCATCACTACTTTCCCAGTACCAGGAACTATAAGTGCATGGTAGGCACTCAAACATTTATTCATGAAATGAACAAATGATCATCATAAACAAATGACTCTGGATGCGACCATCTCAAGCATTTATGGAGCACCCACTGTGTGCCAGGGGCTAAGCATCTTCCTCCAACCACCCATGGGAGGTGGGGATTATTTGACAGACTCATTTTACAGATAAAAGTGATGTAGCTCAGAGAAGGGCCACAACTAGGCTGATGTCACACAGCTGGCCAAAGCCAAGCTACCATTTCCACCCAGCTAAGTCAGGTTGTGGAGTCCGTGTGCATAGCTCAGTCTTCCAGCCCCCCAAGGACCCCTCATCTGGCCTCACCTGCTTTCATGGTTCTGTCTACTGCTCCCCAGCCTCACTCCCAGCCAAAGGGCCTGCCCCCCACCCTCAGCCCACACAGGACAGGGCGAAGGAGAGGAGCTGTCATTTCCATACAGCTGTCCCTGGGAGCCAGCCCTGCCCGAGCCCCCCCATTTTTCCTGAAAAGGCTGAATTGTCTTGGCCATTTGGGGGGCACCTCTCGGCATAGGCCCGGCTGCCTGGGCAGGGCCTGGCTAGGCTATTATCCTACATTATCTCACTCCCTTGCTCCTGAAAAGAACCAGCGACTGCTCAGCCCCCTCAGCCCTCCCCTGCCTGGTCCGTCTTTTACACTTAATTACCTCACTCACTACCCCGCAGCCTGTAGAGGCCGGACCACAACTGGGGCGTGAGTAATCCCCCCATCGCACACTCAGCCAGCCGGCCAGCCAGCAAAGAGGAAATTGTTCACACAGCCCATAAATAAAGGAACAGGATCTGCTCAGGCCTCTGAGCAGAAAGCCCTTTGCGGTGGCTGCCATGAGGGGAGGCACTGGCCCCCACTGCTCAGTTGGCCTTTGCCAGCTTTGGTGAGATGGTCTTCACCTCCCCCACCCCGAGACAGTGACCTTGAACTTCCCCAGGCCACTGAAGTCACAGTTCAGTGCCACTGAGACAGATGGGGCAGCAGGGGCCGGCACCCTTTCCTCACCGTAGCCAGGGCACCATCCAAGCATGACGTCCATGAGTGACATTCCCCAGCCACTCCCACCCCCTCCACCACCACTCCCAAGTACTTCACAAGCCCTGTGTCCTCTTTCTTTCCCAGCTCCTTCAAACCAGCTGTTTCTGCTTCCAGAACTCTTCTTTATCACTCAGGGGCCTGATTCCTTCCTAGTCATTTGGGAGACAGCCTCTTCTGGGGACCCTTCCCTGATACCCCAGGCTGCCTTTGGGGCCTCATCTATCTCCCCTCATCAAAGCATCAGGCCTTTCCATTGTCACTGTCTGTTTGTCTCTTTTGAGGGAGGGACTGGGTCCTACACATCTTTTCCCTTCACCTGGTGCCTGGCCTGGGGCCTGGCATCTTACTGGGCACGTGAGTAAGTGAACGCCTGGGAAGGAACTGTTGTAATTTCCAAGTTGTGATGAGAATAAATGATATTTCAAGATATCTGGAACATCTCTAATATGATAAGAAAATATCTGGGATTTCTATTGGTGACAGTGTTATAGGTCCTGCCAATACCACTGCAGTCCATTGCCTGCAATCATAATTGAAGGAAGGATAAGTTTCAGATAGTGGTTAATGAAATGAAAAACATAATAATTTTCCTATCTAAGTTAATGACAGACCTCCTGAGGCCTTGTTTGCACCCTAAGTTGGGTCCCTGTGACAGGGACAAGTACATCACAAATGTTACTTCCCTTCCTGTGCTTGGCAGACATTGTTAATCAATTGCAGCAATCTTCTTCACTGAGCCCAAACTCAGTTACAAAATTTATCTCAACACCATGTTCCAGGCAACCACTATCGACCAATGAAGATTGGGCCCTTGAGCTGTAATCGATTTGCCATTCCTGAGGGGCAAGGCCATTGTGAGAAAGAGATTAAGGAAGAAGGGTAGTAAAATGAGATTTTGCAACAATATGTGGGGAGGAGGAGACATAAAAACAAAACATTTCATAGTAGCTTGATGTAGGTCATCTGGGAAAACAAAGCAATCTTAAGAAATGTCTGACTATGTAATCAGAAGTCCAATGTCTAGAGTGAAGGAGGTGACAGTTTCATTCTGCTTGGCTCTGCTCATCTATTTCTGGGAGTTTTATGTTCTGTTGTAGGCCCTGTAATTTTCAAAACATTGACAAACTGGAACATGGTTCAGGGAGACATCCAGGATGGACAGATATATGTAAAACATAGCCTGAACACTTATTGGTTCATACATGAACATGAATTAGGATTTTTCTGGCTGGGCGCGGTGGCTTGCACCTATAATCTTAGCACTTGGGGAGGCTGAGATAGGTGGATCCCTTGAGCTCAGGAGTTTAAGAGCAGCTTGAACAAGAGGGAGACCCCATCTCTACCAAAAATAGAAGAACTAGCCCGGTGTGGTAGAGGGCGCCTGTAGCCCCAGCTACTCAGGAGGCTGAGGCAAGAGAATTGCTTAAGCCTATGAGTTTAAGGTTTCTGTGAGCTATGATGATGGCACAGTACTCTACCAGGGCAACCAAGTGAGACTCTGGCTCAAAAAAAGAAAGTGGGATATCATAGCCAAGCAGAACTTCTAATGAGTACCTGATTGGTGCCAGGCCTATAGGGGGCACCTGGTCTCTCACCTAGCCTACCCTCAAAGAATTCATAGTCTATACCAGGCACAGTGCTCACGCTTGTAATCGCAGCAATAGGAAGCCAAGTTCAGAAGATTGAAGTCAGGAGTTTGAGAACAGCCTGGGCTGCATACAAAAAAATTGAGAAATGTATCTGGGAGTTTGAGGCTGCAGTGAGCTATGATCGCACCACTGCCTTCAGTCTAGGCAACAGAGCAAGACCCTGTCTCGATTTAAAACAATAAAAAAAATATTTCATAGTCTAGATAAGGTTTCAATAAAATCTCATTTTGTGGTTTTGTTTTTTTTTTTTGAGACAGAATCTTACTTTGTCGCCCTTGGTAGAGTGCCGTGGTATCATAGCTCCCAACAACCTCAAACTCTTGGGCTCAAGCGATTTTCTTGCTTCAGCCTCCTGAGTAGCTGGGATTACTACAGACGCCCACCACAATGCCCAGCTAGTTTCAGAGACAGGGTCTCGCTCTTGCTCAGGCTGGTCTTGAACCCGTGAGCTCAGATGATCTACCCACCTTGGCCTCCCAGAGTGCTAGGATTATAGGCATGAGCCATCAAGCTTGGCCTCATTTCATGATCTTGACTATTAGAGCCACGGGAAGCAGAAAGAAGAGAGGTTTCTTGGAGTTAAAAGGCCCAAGAGGTCAACTGTAAGAGGTCAACAGACTTGGAATTAACAGTGACTGATGTCACTGAGTACTGACTGTGTGCAAACACCTGTGCATCTCCCATCTGCCCTGTGAGGCAGGTGCCATTAGTACCAATGTCCTTATCCAACAGTCAAAGAAGCCAAGGACAAAGAATAGGTAACCTGCCTGCCCAGCACAGATAACTTGTTAATAAATAGATAAGGCAGGATTTGAACCCAAACTATCCATGCTTTTAACCCCTGTGCCACCCTGTCCCTCTGTAGCTGGGGTGAGGAGGAGGCCAGGAAAGTGAGTCCAAAGTCTGGGGTCAAGCACAGTTCAGTATTGATAGCCCCCTGCCTCCACCCAACTGGGCCACCTCCTGGCTTTCTGCAGTAACTGATGGGTCCCAGCTGGTATGTGAGCAGAGGCAGGGAGCAGGAGGCAGAGCTGGGGGTGCTGAGAAAGGTCGATTCCTCTGTGCCAGGAGTCCTGGGAGCCTGGAAATGCCCACTCTGCAGCTCTAACAGCTGCCTCAGCATCTGCCAGGGCTGGTTCTGAGCCCGCCTGGTAGAGAAGAGAGGGAGGCAGGAGAGGCCACCATGGGGTGAGAGTGGCAGCCTGGACCTGGCAAGGGAGCCTAAGCATTCCAGAGTATGCACACTACCCCATCCAATGCCTCAGTTTCCCCAATTGCCTTAGTTTCCCCAATTGTCAAATGAAGGTGGCAAAGGGATAATGCTGATATCTTGAAGGCCATTCAAGCAAAGGTCCCATTTATTGAGGGCAGGCTTACTCCAAGCCTCAGAGAGCCCAATTTAGCAAGTAGAGGAAAAACAGAGGCACAAAGAGGCAAAGTGACTTGCCTTAAGTCATATAGCTTAGCCTGAGCAAGAGCAAGAGCCATCTATTAAAAAAATAGCTGGGCACTGTGGTGAGTGCCTGTAGTCCCAGCTACTCGAGAGGCTGAGGCAAGAGGATTGCTTGAACCCAAAAGTTTGAAGTTGTTGTGAGATATGATGCCATGGCACTCAACCCCAGGGAATCTGAATAAAACTCTGTCTCAAAATAAATAAATAAATAAATAAATAAAATAGAAAAACAAAGTCATACAGCTTGAGGAGGCAGAGCTAGGATCAGGATTAAAACTATGCTCAGCATGAATCAGGCCCAAACTCTGAGCCACCTCACTCGATTGAATGTGCATCTCTTGTACTGGGGCCTTTTAGCCATCCCCCACCCCCAACCCTTGCCAGTGGCCTGTCTCAAATCCCCTGACCCTGCAGGGGGGCCTGGTAGTCAGATCCCTGCCATCCAGTACCCCTCCAGAGGTTTCAGTAGGTTGCTTAAGATGAGACCTTGTCAGGGGCAAGAGTTAGCATGTTCAGGAATGTCTCCAACTTTAAAAGAAAGGCATCTTAATGGGGGAATATCAGTATCTATGTTAGTCAAGATAGGAATCCAATTGTCCTCCCCCGAAGAAAGGAAATCTTGAGTATTGACAAATCAACTTGGCTCTGTCAAAAGGGGAGGCCTTGGGGGGGGGGTGTCATAAGAAGATTTTTCACTCCTTAGTTTATTCATTCATTCAGGAGATGTACATGTATTTACTGACTGCTTACTGGGGAAGTAATGGGAGTGCAACAATGAATGGAGTGGAGCTGGGCCCCCACTCAGGGAGCTGTCAGCCCTGGCAGAGGGAAGGGTAGGGACACTCCTTTGACCCCACCTGCCCTGCCCAGCACTGGCACCCTTGGAGACAGTACTCATTACTCTTAGAGACAGTAACTCATGGTTTAAGATCAGAGCTTGGCAGCCAGCCTATTTGCATCCTGATACCATTGGTTCCTAGCTGGGTTTCTTCTTGCCTATATGTGAGTCATCTTGCTTATATGAGCCTTAGTTTTCTCATCTGTGAAATGGGGATAACAAAAGACCACATCTCACAGGTTATTACAACAGTCGAATGAGGTAATCTATGTAAAGGGTTGGGCTTGGTTCCTAGCACATACTAAGTGGTCAGCAATATTAGCTAGACTTATTATCCTCTGGGATTTTGAAATATGCTCCTTCACACCACATATCACCCTTGTCCTGGGCTAGATCCCAGGACCAGGCAGGGGGGAGACGGGAGGAAGGGTTAATAGACAAGGAGGGGTAGGAGGCATACTCTGGACAGCGAGAACAGTATATGCAAAGAAGGCCTAACATGGTGGCTCACACTTGTAATCCTATCACTCTGGAAGATCAAGGCAGGGGGATTGCTTGAGCTCAGAAGTTCAAGACCAGCCTGAGCAAGAGCAAGACCCCATCTATAAAAATAGCCAAGTGTTGTGGCAAATGCTTATAGTCTCAGCTACTCGAGAGGCTGAGGCAAGAGGATTGCTTAAGCTCAAGAGTTGTAGGCTGCTGTGAGCTGTGATACCACAGCTCTCTACCCAGGGCAACAAAGTGAGACTCTGTCTCCCTCCCTCAAAAACAAAACAATATATGTAAAGGCTTTGAGGTGGGAGTCTTTAATGGAACTGGGTAGAAGCTTCAGGAGGGGCTGGAACTCTGCCATGCCCTCAACCACCTTACTAGGTCCCTTCTTGAAGTCTACTGAGGCTGTGAGGTCAATGAAGAATGAGTGAAAATAGAAAGGTCCCCAGAAATTGCCTCCAGGGCCTTGCTGCTAGAGAGGAGGCCAAGTGGTCAGAGCACAGCCTATACAGAGACTGCCCAGGCTGGATTCATGGCTCACTGCCTACTGGCTGTGAAATCTTATAGTCAGTTTCCCCCTCTATAAAATGGGGCTAACAATACTCTACCACAAAAGGCAAGTATGAAGATTAAATCAGGTAACGTCTGTAAGTGCATAGATCAGTATCTGGCACACAGCCCAGGGCTTATTAAATGAATAAAGAAAAATCTGTGGCAGCCAACGGGAGGTGCCACTCGGATCTCCTCTGGACTGCAGTCACTGAGAGCCTCCAACTGCAACACCTTCCCAATCTCCCAGTGTCTCTTCCAGGACAGCCCTAGCTGGTGACTGAATACAGAGGGGAACGAGGGCCTGGCCATTCTGTCCAGCACTGGAGTCCTCTACTGGAATCTTTGCACCGGTTTTCCCCGTTGGGTTGGCCAAGACTTCCTTGGAGTTGCACGGTGGCGGAGGCTTCTCTTCCTTGGCCCTCCTTTCTTCCACCTCTCCTGCACCTGGTCTGAAGGTGCCCCTCCTTCTTTCACAGACCTCCTGCACTTCCACCTCCATTTTCACATCTGCTTCCCAGAGGACCAAAGTGACACAAGGAGGAATAGAGCATTTATCAAATTTCAGAGTATCTACCACACGCCCTTGGGCAAGTCATCTCTGTGAGCTTGGGTGCAGGAGCTGTGACATAGTTCCAGTTTCATCCTCTCTTACCGTCTTTTCTTTGGCTCAGAGGAGGCAGGTCTGCTAACACACACTGGAGAAACGGCAGAGTAAGTGAAGCTTACCGAGAAAGATCTCCATCAGCACAGAGCGGATGCATTTGTGGCTACTCTCCTCCTTGGAATTCATACAGAATTCCATTATCAGCTCTGGAAAGCAGCTCAGGGACCATCTTGTCCCATTCCCACTTGACAGACAAGAAATCTGGGGCCCAGAAGGGAGCACAGAGGGAGCAGAGCTGGGGCTGGGATGGGGCTCCTGACTCCCAGGTCAGTGCTCCCCACTGGCACCACAGAGTAAAATCTGCAAACCATATAATCCCCTCTTCACCAGCCATCGAGGGTCACACAGCCCTGAGATTCATACCCTGACGTTGGTAGCTGCCTCCTTCATCATGGGGAGGACACAGGTGAAATCTGAAGGATGCCATGACAGGCTGCATAGGGTGAGAAGGCCAGGCCTGCAGCTCTCACCAGCTAGACTCATGCCAGCTTGGGGCTTCTGGGGAGGCAAGTATGGGCCACATAGACATGGGATCCTCCCCAGATCCCCCATACAGTGGCTATGTAGCTTGAGCCAATCATTTCTCCCCCATCTGTGGAATGGACCAATAATAAAGTCTTCTTCCATGAGGCCATGGCTTACAGGGGTGAAGATATGTATATGTATATAACAGTTGTCAACATTCATCAAGTTCCTGCGCACCAGGTACTGCTCTGAGCACTTTACAGGTGCATCATCATTTAATCATCACTGCAAGCTAATGAGACAGGTCCCATTTACATCCCCCTTTTACAGACGAGAAAACAGTGGCGCAGAGAATCACAGAGCTGGGAAATGGCAGAAGAGGAATCTAAACTGCAAATAGGCTGACTCCTAAAGCCCTGGGCAAGGCCAGCTTCTCCAAAGTATAAGCCCTTAGCACTGTGCCAGGCACGTAGAGCTGCTCAGTACTGTGACTGTTGATGTAAGAATTATTGTTGTCACTGGGGAAATTAGCCCCTGGCAATGCTGGCTTCCCAAAAGTCATAAGAATAAATAATGGACATCCTGATGTGTTTTACTAAACGCTATCATTTCTTCTACTTCAAAGTAAGTGGATGATCAACAAGTGCCCAAGATAAGTGTTTATTGCACTGAAATCTTTTATGATCTTTCTGGATAAACTAACCTTGCAGTCCCACACCCTTCTTTCACTTTTCTGTGTACGTTTATTTTTATTTTAGTTCATAGTGGTGGACATGCTGTGAGAGATTTTTCGATTCTGTATCTTTTCCTCAACATAATTCTATGAACTTTTCCCCTTGAGATTTTGTTTTGTTTTGTTTTGAGACAGAGGCTGACTCTGTCGCCCTGGGTAGAGTGCTGTGGTGTCATAGCTCACAGCAACCTCAAACTCCTGGGCTCACGCAATCCTCTTGCCTCAGCCTCCCAAGTAGCAGAGAGCTACTTGGAGCCCACCAAATTACCCAGCTAGTTTTTCTATTTTTAGTAAAGATGGGGTCTCGCTTTGCCCATGCTGGAGAAAATGAGGAGCAGGTTGTGAAGAAGATATGTGCTTGACAGAATATCCTGTAGCCAGGAAAATTTTTAATGGCTACAGAATGTTCTGTCGAGCACATGTCTGCTTTACAACCCCCTCCTCACTTTCTCCAGCATGGGAGTTTTATTCCGGTCTCTGATACTACAGCAAACATATTTGGGAAGAAAAGTTCTCTCCTTATTTGATGTGACTTGGAGAAATTAGTTCCTGGCAATGGACATTCTGAACCCACTAAGCTGGGATTGGGGGAGGTTCATGGGACAGAAGGTCCTTCTTAGTGCCCTAGTGATGAAACTGTGCTGGCCATTGCATATTTCATCCATGCTTCAGGCCTCCTCCCTGGAAGGTATTTTGAAACCAGAGCTTCTGGGCTGAAGGTTACTTCTTACCTGCTAAAGGTGCCCATGCCACCTTGAGGTTTAAGACCTGGGATTTGGGGCCAGGTACAGTGGCTCACGCCTGTTATCCTAGCATTCTGGGAGGCTGAGGTGGGTGGATTGCTTGAGCTCACGAGTTCAAGGCCAGCTTGAGCAAGAGCAAGAACCCATCTCTAAAAATAGCCAGATGCCTGTAATCCTAGCATGCTGGGAGGCCAAGGTGGGTGGATTGCTTGAGCTCATAAGTTCAAGATCAGCCTGAGCAACAGTGAGACCCTGTCTTTACTAAAAATAGAAAAACTAAGGCAAGAGGATTGCTTGAGCCCAAGAGTTGCCAGGTTGCTGTGAGCTATGATGCCATGACACTCTACCCAGGGTGACAGCTTGAAACTGTCTCAAAATTAATTAATTAATTAAATTAAAATATAGCCAGGTATTGTGGTAAGTGCTTGTAGTCCCAGCTACTGGGGAGGCTGAGGTCAAAGAATCACTTGAGGCCAAGAGTATGAGATTGCTGTGAGCTGTGATGCCACAGCATTTTACCGAGGGTGATAAAGTAAGACTCTGTCTCAAAAAACCAAAAAAACCCCCAGGGATCTTATCCTCAACCTGACGCTAGTGGGCTGCAGGACCTTAATGTGTCACTTTTGTGGGGCCTCCTCTGATTAGTTAAGGTATGGCTCACCTCTATGTCCTGCCCAGTGAGAGGACATAGTGAGAGAGTCCAATTCCAGCTCCGTCCCTAAGTTCCTTGTTAATCAATTTGGGCTCGGTTTTGCCATCTCATATGCAGGAGGTTGAAGTGGTAGAACCATCAGACAGGCAGAGATGAGCTCACTATATCCACTTGTCTTATCCACCTCCACCAGATTAGGCATCCCTAGAGGTCAGAGATCCCAAAACCCAGCACAAACTAAAAAATAGGGCTACCCCAAACAAATAAACAACTTACTTATGCAAGCAGTAAAAAGTTGTTCTTCAACCAATAAGCCTACCTAGTTATAGAATGTAGATATAAGCCAAATCTCACTATCTCATTTGTTCATTCATTTACTCAGGATTTACTAAGTGTCCTCTAGGTTCTGGCCTTGTTAATTTCCTCAACTCATCTTCTTCCACATCTTGTTGTTCCTCAATTGGCCCAAGCTCATTCCTGCCTCAGTGCCTTTGAAGCCTCTGCTTGGGGCACTCTTTCCTTGAATCCTCCCATGGCTGGGTCAAGTCTCAGCTTGAATGTCATCTCTCCCAGGAGACCCTCGCTGGCTACCCTATCCTAAGGCACTATCACTTTCCATCACCTCATCCTGTTTTATGTCCCTCACAGCCCTGAATAAATAGTTGAAAGAATATTGTTGATTTAAGGGTTTCATTATTTAGTGTCCATGCACTTTCCTTGAATGTCAGCTCCAAGAAAGCAGAGACAAGGGATGTCTAGTTCACCACTTGTTCTCCAGAATCTCACAAATGTAATAAATGAATACTGGATGCTTTAGGAACAACTATATATAGAGAACCCCCATGCACTGACCAACTGCCATATGCGTCTCCATTCCAAGCCCTTCCTGTATAGCAACTCTTGTAGCGCTCTTAACAACACTGAGGTAGCCACAGTTATTATTCTCATTTTATAGCTGAGGAAACTGAGGCACAGAGAAGTTGAGTAACTTGCCCAAGCTCCCATGGCTAATAAGTAGGGAGGTTGTAAGACCCTTAGCGCACCTTGCTAAGGGAGCTCTGAGTCAGAGACAACCTTCCTGCCTCTAGTCTTCTCTCCCTCAGTTTGGAAGTGGTCAGTGTGAATACTCAGCTTTAACTAGAGGACGTCTCCCCTACCCTACCCACTGCTTGGGCTTGTGCTGGAGCCCCCTGTTGGGTTTGGGGTTCAACTTTCTTCTCCCAGAACTGGTAGGAGAATCAGTCTCCCTTATCGATGCCTGGCCTGACTCAGCTGGCCCTGTTCCGGACATGGGACATAGTCCTTGTCCCCATGAATCTCAGGGACCAATGGGTGAGGTGGCCTCATCCACAGTGATGGATGTCAGGGATACTTCCTAGAGGAAATGATGCCTCAGCTAAGTCTTCAGGACAAGTAGGGGTTTGCAGGATGAAATGAAGGAAAGGACACTCTGGGCAGCAGAAACAGTGGCAGCCAAGAGAAGAGAAAGACTAAAGAACTAGAAGGCTCCTGTGGCTGGAGTAGAGAATACGGGGTGTGCTCTGAAGCAGGGGTGTGGTCACTTAAACTCTCAGTGACTGGGGTTAAAAAAGTCCTGGGACAAAAAAAATTTTAAAAATAAAATAAAAAATTTAAATGTCCCAGAGACAAAAATATGAGGCAATACAACTGGAAAGATGGCCCCAGTACCTCCAGTCCCTCCTTGCCAAGCAGGGCCTTGGTAAGATTATAGGGCCCAAATTTTACTCTGAGGCTTCTAAGCCACACCTCTAGGACCATGATAAGTCCTGACCCAGTGGTGCCTAGAGGCCACTGAGGTCTGGGGCAATTGCTGCTGACTCACTGTGGGAACACAGGCACCTCCATGCCCTCTTTAGGTCTTAGCCTCCAAGCTGGTATTGGCTAGTGCAGTCCCAGAAGGATACCCTCACTATACCAGCCTTGCATCCCATAACAGAATGCCACTGACCAGTGAGAACCTGGCATTCTTAGAGTTTGATTTTGGGACTCTTGTGCACTGGCCATCCCACACTTGCTGAAGCCAGCCCACCACCATGGAGCTTTGCCCAGCAGCCTCTGGGCAGAGGGTTGAGTTCTCCTGCTCCATGGACCTGCCAAGATATTGGGGGTCCCCCAGGTTTTGGCCCAATTGGAGGGGGTCTGCTCAGATCCTTCCAGAGACAAAGGAGCTGACCTGCGAAGAGTTCCAGCAGGAGCCCCGCTCCCCCTCCCTTCCCCCCTCTCCCTTCCCAGTCCACGTGTCTCTATTGTCTGCTCCCCGCTTCAGGGAAAGACACAGCCTCGGATGTGTCAAAATCACCACCCCCCCAGCAGCAGGAAAATTAATTACTGGACGATTTTCACTTCCTCTTGCAGCGCCCGCCTGAGCTAGGCACCGGAACAGGACCGGCTGAGCGAGGCCAGGCATCGGTGTGGGGGACTCATTCCCCCACCAGTTCTGGGAGAAGAAAGTTGAACCCCAAACCCAACATTGGGCTCCAGCGCAAGCCCAAGCAGTGGGCGGGGTGGGGGAAGACTTCCCCTAGTTCAAGCTGAGTGTCCACATTGGCCACTTCGGAATTGGGGGAGAGAGAACTGGCGGCGGGAGGGCTGCCTCTGGCGAGCGCACACTCTCCTTTGCATCGCCTTCCCTGGGTCCCCATGTGCCCGGACCGCTGTCCCTCTGCTGCCCTCAGCTTCTTCCTCTATTTCACACTTTTCTCTTCCTCTCTCTGCATTCCTGGGGGGCTTCCTTTTTGTGTGTCTGCATCTCTCTTTCCCTCCCGTGTGCATGCGTGTGTGTCGCTACTTCTCTCCATCTCTCTCTCTGTTTCTCTCTTGTGTCTTTTTGTCCTTATCTTGGTCTTTCTGCTTCTATTTCTACCTCTTTCAGCGTGTGCGTCTTTCTTTCTCTGTATGTCTCTTTCTGTCTTTCTCCGTGTCTCTCTTCCCCCCTCTCTCTCTTCCTCTCTCTCTCTCCCTCCCCCCTCACTCCCCTTTCTCTGTCTCTCGATATCTCTGCGCCTTTCTCGCCCTCACTTTCTCCCCTCCTGCCTGCCCGCTGCTCCCTGCGCCTGGCCTGCCCCCACCGCCGCCGGTTCAGGGGAACGTGTGCGGAGCGATTGTCCTGGGGGACATTTGATGGATTAGAGCGCTGAACAGTTCCATTGCTAGGGGACCACCTGATCTCCAGCCTGCGTCCCATATAAAGCCGGCAGCCGGAGTGCTGAGCACAGCTCCAGCGATCGCCTGTCTGCGCGCCGCCGCTGCCAAGCCCGAGCGGGAGCCGGAGCCCGAGCCGGGGCCGCCGCTACCGGTGCCGGCTCCGAGCTGCCGCCCGCTGGGAGCTGTCCAGTGCTGAAACCCCGCGCGGACAGCCAATCGCGCCTGGCCGGCCGCCTCCCCCCACCGGGGCCCCACGCAACTGCCCCCGCCGAGCCCCCAGCCAGTTGCACCATGCCGCGCTCCTTCCTGGTAAAGAAGATCAAAGGGGACGGCTTCCAGTGCAGCGGGGTGCCGGCCCCCACCTACCACCCTTTGGAGACCGCCTACGTGCTGCCTGGTGCCCGGGGGCCTCCAGGGGACAACGGTGAGTGGGACCTGGCGGGGGCACGGAGGGGGTGGGGAAGAGGCGAGGGGAGCTGTGGCCCTCCCTAACTTGGGCCCCGAGGAGGGGCGCGCGCCGCAGGAAACCCGGGGAGAAGATTTCTCTGGCCGTGTGCGCCTCCCGGGCTTCCCGAGGGCCTGGCGGGCGGGGCAGGGACTAAGACGTACAAAGGGAAAGTCGCAGGGTCGGCCCCTCCCGAAGCCATGCGCCAGCCATGGACTCTCTGAAAGTTGTGGCCCTAGAGCAGGGCTGGAGTGAGGGGGTGATGGGAGACCAGAGAGAGAGGACCGCTCTGGAAGGGCCGGTGCTGAGGGGGCTAATGCACAAGGCAGTTGAGCGGCTCCTCTCCCTCCTAAGAAAAAGAGGCTGGCTGCCCGAGTGTGCCCTCTTGGTGCAGAATGTAAAGGGGATGAGACTATCAGTCCCTGAGGAGTTGGGGTTGGCTCTCCGGGGGTAACTGGGGGTACCCTCCCTGCCTTCAAAACTGTTCCTGCTGGCAATGCCATACAAGTGTTCTCAGACCCCCTCTCTCAACAACTCTTTTGTTACCCTCAGCCACATGCCTGCCAAAGGCTGTGCCTGTCCTGGGGACTGAAAGAAGAGGAGATATCTGGGAGGGGTTCCTCCAAAGTGGCTCCCGATTCCCTGGGCTGCACAACCTCTCCGTCCCCATCCTCTCACCATCTCCTCCAAAGCCAACTCTGCTGCTTCTTGCAAGCCCCCCCCCCCAGACACACACACTCCATCTCTTCTCAGAACAAGTTCCTGCAGGGACAGGGTTTGGGGGACAAGAGAGGTCATTCAAGCCCAGAAGGGGGTGATGTCTGGGGGGTAGGGAGAAGAAGTAGTGGACCCCATTCTGCATGAAGGGGATCACAGAAATGTTCTTCTCTTGCAACCCCCATCAGGGCAGGTGTCTGGAGAGGAGGTGTCCCAGCGTCCCTTTGGCAGTGAGAGTTCTGACATCACATGTGGCACCAGCTTTGGTGTGTGTGTGCATGGTAAGGGGGGAGAGGGAGAGAAAGGAGGAGAGAGAGAGAAGAGGAAAAGGAGGGAAGAAAGGGCTTAAGATGAGGGGGGCTGAAATGGCAAAGATAGGCAGTGGGGAGGGTGGGGGCTTCCACCTCAGGGATTTCCAAGCATTTCACCCACATTCCATCACTCTGCCATGCCAGGTAGAGAGAGGGTGCTGGGCAAAGGGCTCTGTGACCTCATCAAGGTCAAAGAAGTTAGGGAGTGTTTGGGGACACAGCTACACTCCTTAGCCCCTGCCCCTTGATCTTCCACAGAACCCCCTCCTCCTCTGCCCCATGTTACTTATTCTACTGTCCTCTTTTCTTAACCCCAGAGCCTCTTGAAGTTGGAGACAGAAGCCTAGGGATATGGCTGGGCTGGGCTGAGGGCTGGCAGGACAGAGGGTGGACCTGGGGCCATGCCAAGGCTAGGGAGTGTGTGCTGGGAGCTGCATAGAAGCTGAAATATCTGCAAGACTGCATGTGGATCCCTTAGGAAATTAACAAAAAGCTCTGGTCACCCCCCCACAACCCCTCCCACACCCTTGTCCTGCAGCTAGGCCAGCTGAGGAAACCCAGAGAAGCCCAGAGAATTTCCCATGCACAGCCAAAACTGCAGACTGTTCCTCAGGAAGGAGGCAAGAGAATGCTTTGCCTTGAATGCCATCCAAAAAAGCTTTGAAGGGAGCCCCTGAATGAATGGTGGGAAGCAGGGTGGGGGCAGAGTACCAGCAGAGTGTTTCTGTGGCGGGCCCATAGGGATTAATATCCTAGAACCACCTCTGTCTTTGTCCCTTTTCCCAAAGGGCTCCAGAACAACTTCCTGGCCTCTAGGGTATCCTAAGACTGTCCTGATAGCCAGATGCCTGGGCTGGCACTCAGGAGGCCTGGGCTCTAAAAAATCACTGACTTGCTGTGTGACCTTGGGCAAGTGCCTTCCCTTCTCTGGTCCTCAGCCTTCTGAGCAGTGAAAGAATTTAGATGGCATGAACTAAGCATCCTTTCAATTTTACAAGCTCATCTTCTGTGAAGGTCAATTATAAGGTGGGAGGTATTGCATGAGGGTCTAACAGAATGCAGGGAGGCCATTGTCAGGGTTTCCTTAGGGCTCTGTTGAGCATACGCCACCTGGCTGAGGGTGTTGGAGTTTCTGGGCTCAGGCATTTTTATTAGCTTCAGTCTCTTGCAGGCTGCCCTATGGTGAGGACAGACACCCTGGCCTGGCCACCTTGGCAGTGTCTGCAATGGATGGTCAGTGCCAACACCAGAAGTGTGTGTGAGTGTGTGTGTGTGTGTGATCCTTACAACCTGGGTATGACTAGGAAATGCAGGGTCTGCCTCGTCCTGTTTTCAGGAGTCTCTCCCCTCCCTGGGGTGTGGCCAGACTGGGCAGTAAGGGATCCCTCATTCCATAGGTAGGTGGAGGGTACTGGGGGTCCTCAGAGAGCTGCCAGCTTCTGGTCGCCCGTTGTCTCTGCTCTGCCGGAAATAACCTTGCTGAGCATTTGAGGGAAGTGTGAAAAATTGCTGAGCCGACGTTTTTCTCTCCCAGCGTGTGTAAGTGTGCTGGGTAAACAAGGAGAAAGAGAGGAGGGGGGGAAGATGAGGAGAGGGAGGGAGGAGAAGGAAGGGAGGGAGCCAGGGAAGGAGGGAGGAAGGGGGAGGGCCCGGGGCTGGAGATAGTTCCAGTTATTAGAAAGATCTTCTTACAAGCCATTCCTGCAGCTCTTGGCTGCAGGGTCAGGATGAGGCTGGTGGGAGGAGAACCTGGGGGGGAGGCAAGTGGGGCTGGGGGGAGAGCTTAGAGGAACCACAGGCTCCTAACTGATAAAGATGCAGGACCCCAAATTAAAGAGGCATATCCCTAGTTCTGGGAATGCTGTAGAATCCCTGGAGCATTCTCTCTCTGTCATTCACACACACAGAAGCAACACTCTTCTCTGCCTCCTTGCTCCCTTTTCAGTCTCTGCCAGGCAGGGAAGAGGGTGCAGCAGGTGCGTCTGTGCTCCAGGCTCCCTCAAACCCACAGAGCATCCCCCCACCACCACCAAGTGGAGCAAGCTGTAGATCTGCGAGCTCCCAGTGAGGGAAATAAGATCTAATTGCATTGTCCCCTCCAATAAAATGCCTCCTTTCTCGCCTCTGCCCCTCTTGCTCCTTCACTGTTTCCCCTCCCCTCTCCCCCGCTGGGTGATTCTGAGCACAGACTCAGTCTTTCAGTGAGACCCTGCTGATTCACATTCTCCTAAGCCTCTCAGAACCTCACCCTCCAACACCACCAAGCCCACCCCTCACAGACCTGACCCCATCCTGAGGGATGCTGGACTCTCAGCCACTCCAGAATGCGGCTTGTCCATCTGTGTATCAGTGGTGTCTGTGGGCCCCTGGCAAGGATGTCTTCTGGAGAGTCCACCCTTCACACAGTAACTGAGTTCCAGCTGGGAGCCAGGTCCCCCTTCCTTGCCCCCCCACCACCACTGTCCCACCCCCATCCACTCCCAGAGTGCATCTGACCCAGGCAGAGGAGGGATCAATGCCAATCCAATAACGCAGTTGTCTGCCCTCTGTAGCTACATTAAGCCTCCCCCAGCAGGCTAAGGAAGCTCTCCTACCTCTACCCATGGGCTTATCTAGTTGACCACATTATACCAGAGCCCACTTCCTCTCACCCTCTCTGATGGCGCCAGGTAGTCGCCCAGGCCAGGCCTGGGAGCCCAGCCGAATGTTACCAGCTGACACACATCCACCCCACCTTCAGAAAGTCCATAGGGGAGCAGAGATACAAAAGGGCTTCCCCAATCCCTTGGAAGAGGGAGCCCAGAGCAGGCTAGGGAGGTGCTAAAGGACATACAGCAGGCCTTTTTTGAGTCTTCTATAACCACCTCTTCCCCCGGCATCTTGGTCTTACTCTAAGGACCAGGTTCAAAGTTCAGGTCCAGGCCCAACATCCAGTCCAGCCTCCATGTACAGATCTCAGGTCCAGTTCCTATATCTAAGTCAAACTTCAGATCAAGGCCCAGGCCCAAGGTCTAGGTCCAAGGTCAATGTCTGAGGATATAGGGCCAGTTCCAATTTCTAGGACAAATCCACCTCCATGTTCAAATTTCCATGTCTAGGAGCAGGTCCAGGTAAACATTCTGGGTCCAGGAATAAGATCCAGGTCTAGTTTCCAGTCCAAGGTTATGTCCAGATTCATTCTCAAGGCTGGTTGTGTTCAAGTCTTAGACCCACTATTAGCTTTCTGTGTGGCCTTGGTTTCATCTCCTCCCCTTTCCCCAGCCTCAGTTTCCTTCTCCTGAAATCAAATAGTTGAGTATGATCTCTTTAAACTCTGACCTGGCAACCCAGAAATCTGATTTTCCTATGAATTAACAGGGTTCAGACAGGGTGCAGAATGACAGGCCCAAGTGAGATACAGAATCTGTGGGCCCTAATTCATCCTAAAGCCAGGGGTCACCAGGAGGCTATGTGGGGTCCAAGCCAAGCTTCCATGCTTTGGACAGGACGGTCTGTGATTGCTGAGGGAGGGCAGGAGAGTACACCAACTCCCTTTTGTCAGTGCAGCAATCCCTACAACACTCACCCAGTGGGCAAAGGGCAGAGAGGGCAGGAAATGATTAGCTTGCAACCCACAGAGGCAACACTGAGGTCACAGACTTGCCCAAAGCCACGGGAGCATAAATGGTGGGCCCTGTCACACCTCCCTGGTAGGAGCTACATTCACAGGATCTGGGGGACCCTACAACCTGGAGGTCCTCTGCCAGGAGAGGAGAGGCACCCCAACCTCTTAGTCTTCTTCCCAGCTGTGGACACCTCTTGGGTGAAGTGTCTGCTGCTAGCGTTTGGGTAGTGAGGTTTGGGAGAGGCCCTCTGTTTGTACCCTTCTAGGGCAGGAAGAAGGTAGAGCAAAAAGCAGGAGGACTGGAGGGAGGTGGGGCCCTGTGCAACACACAGTCTGTCTCCAGAGATCCCCCTTGAGGGAGCAGGAAGCTGATCCACCAACCAGGGCTGGGCAATTCAAGACCCTGAGCCACTCACTCCTATCTCCACAACCCCTTGAAAAATCTTTCCTATTGATTCCTGCAGAGCCCTGGACCTCCCTGTGGGCACAGGAATTGGGTCACAGTCAGGAAAGACCAGAATACGGGGAATTCTAAGAGGCGGGGAGTGGGGGGTGAGGAAGGGCCCTGGAATTCTCTAGAAACTGCTTGAACCTGGGTCAGTGGGCATCAGCCCCATGCCCTTCAGCGCTGGTCATGTGGGGCCAGACCTCATTCTGTGCCCTGCTCATTTGGACTCAGGGACCTCCTCCCCCGTGGGCAGATGTACCAGCTGCCAGGCGTTTGGAGGAGGTGGGTGTCATTTCTGGTCCAGTGCCCAGGGAACCGCTAACAAAGATGCTATAATAAGGGGAGGGGGAGGTACCCAGCCCCTTTGCCCAGCTCTGTGAGCAGACAGGAGAAACTATTTTTATCCCGCTTTGCTGCTGACAGACCTGGCTTTCTGCTCAGCTGGCTGGAGCTGATTCTCGAGGCCCGAGGCCCTGGCACAGCAAGAGGCAGCTCTAAATATACCCATACAGCAGCCCCCCCAGCCCCACCACCCAGCAGGCCTAGCTCTCCTCAGGAAAGTGGGCCGCCTGGGAAGCTAGCCCACCACCAGGTCCCTTTCTTTTCCTGCCTAGCTCAGGACAGGGAGGTAGGTTTGGGACTAGGAATTCCCTGGAGAAGTTCGGTACCCTGGGAGCCTGGGAAAGGAGACCTGGACTGACTCCATTAAAAAAATAAAGGCAGTCAGCCCAGCTCTGAGGAGAACTTATGTGGTGATGTGAGGTGGGTCAAGGCCCCTCCCTGGGCTTCAGCTTCTGCAGAACAAGGGCATGGGAGGAAGTGAACTTAGACATGAGCTAATGTGCATAAAGCACTTAGCAGGGTGCCTTGCACACACTAAGTACTCAACAAATGTTAGTCATTACTGTTATTAAGTACTATCTACAAATATTTACATGGGGCTGGAGCATTTCCTACAACACCTACTTCATACCCCAAACACTCCCGTAAGACATAAGCCAAATGCATGGTATTATTTGGAGAAACCTAGCACCCTTTCCCCTGCCAATTCAGAATCTTCTCTCCCCTGGCAAGTTTCCATACCATCCATGGAGTTTTGGAAAAACTGCCTTTGGAGGGTCTCACATCTGACTCCCCCTCTGGGACCTTGGGCAAATTATCTCCCCTTTCTAAGTGCTGAGCGCGGTGCAGTGTCTGGGTCCCAGAGAGGACTAGTGCTAGTTGGAAACACTACTAGTAACAGTAGTAGTACTTGTGATGGCGCTCCCCACACACATCCTCACTCTAGGGGGTCAGGCAGTTGGATGAGACAGTATCTACGGGGGTGGGGGGACAGCTCTTTATTTCTCATAAAAATTTTTTTAATGGATTCTGGACCCCAAGTCTTGGGCAGGAAAAAAACAACGTCATCCACAAGTGACATCTGTACACTTCCAAAGTGCTTCTGGGCCCATCTTATATCCATATGTGACAGGTGGCTCTGGTCCCCCCATCCCTCAAATGGAGGATTCAAGCCGAGAGAGAGAGGGTGTGTGACTTGCCCAACGCAGCCAAGATAGAAGTGGAAGGGCCAGAATAAGAACCTGGTCTCTTCTCTCGACCCTGCTCCTCTTTACCCTATCAGGACTCAAACAGAAGAGTCCCATCTCACCCTGTCAGCTGGAGGGCAGGCAACTCAGCCTTCTAGAGTCACCACTGGGGCAGAGGAAGGCACCCAAAACCTGCCTGGGTTCCATCTATAAGGTTAGAGTACAGCTTATAGTGTCCTACAGGATTCTCCAGAGTTCAGGCCCAAAGAGGTGAGATGGCTTGCCCAATGTCACACAGCAGCCTGAGACATCCATGTGTATTTCCTTCTACTTACTGGCAGATTAGAAGGACCTCACCAGGATATGTAGGACCAATAATAATGACAATACGAATAACAGCTTGAGAGATCAGCTATTATGTGCCAGTTATTATACTCAGCACTTTACATGCATTAACTTATGCAGTCCTATTATGAACTCCCTTACACATATGTGGCAAAAAGAGTAACTTGCCTAAGGTCACATATGGAGATGTCTGCAGATGTCAGGAGAATGGGATGGAGTTCAAGGAGGACTCCCTCCTCCTCCACAAAGAGTATTGTGGAGAGACTGAGTCAGCCATGACCCATGACGTAGAAGGATATTTAGAGCATCCTAGTCAATCATCTTCCTATACAGGGCCCAGCCCAGAGAGGTTAAGCAATCAGAGGTTAAGTCACAGTCACCTCTGCCATACATGACCATGCAAACTCTCATATGATGCTCCCAAACCCATTTCAAACTCCACAGAATGGCATCTGGTCCGGGATCACAAATCCTGTCCTGAAGACAATTCCGCATTGGCCCCTAGACAAATAAGTAGCCTTTGTTTGAGGTGCACCTTTTTCTGTGTAAAGAGCCCTTAGCAACATGAAGCAAGGTGATACAGTGCTGAAAGCAGCCAGCAGAGGGCGCCACGGAAAGAGCACACAGTTCAAAACTTTCGGGTTCATTGAGTTACTACCATGCACCAGAAATTTCCTCATCAGAACATCAAGTAGAAATTACGCATTCTGAGTCAGGAAACAGACCACAGAAGAGCAGCAAGATGTGTTGGGGTGGGCACCAAGAAAACCAAAGCCCAGAAACCCATCTGGGGAGACCATTACTGTTATTTATAATAACAGCCAATGCATATTGTGGGTTTACCAAGGGCCAGGCACTGGGCTGTAATCCTGGCTCTAACTTACCAGCTGCACAACCCTAGGCATGTTACTTAACTTCCTTGTGCCTTGGTTTCCTCCTCTGTAAAAGGATATTCGCCTTAGAGAGTCATGAGGGTAGAATGCATTCATGCATGCAAAGCCCTTGTAACATTGTCTGACACTTAAGTGCGCTAGGAATCTTGGTTATTACTTTTTTACACATTGTTCGCCAATGGACTTCTTACTGAAACTGTAGAGGCACAGAAAGGTCAAGCAATTTGTCCAAAGTCACACAGCTGGGAATGATGAAGCCTGAACACAATCCGAGTTGTGTTCTTAACCAATACTTAACCATCCTTCTTAAATAACAGAATGTACAAGACATGGGGCACATGATCAGCCACACACACCCCAAAATGAATCTCATGCTATCTCCGTTTCCAGAAAAATGACTCAAGGTACAGAAAGATGGACAATTTGCCTCAGGTCACCCAGCTAGAATCTGTGTTGAGGAATCAAATCACCCCACCCATTCCATGGCCCAGGCCACATGAGGTGCTGACCTGTCCTGAGACTAGGTGGGTAAGACTGTCTACAGCAGACCCTGCTGGGCTAAGGAGTGAAGGTGGCCTGGCAAATCTTAATCATCCGTTCTACAAATACTTAACTGAGTGCTAGGGCCCTGGGGATGGGAGGCAAACAATCTGGACACAATCTCTTCCTCAGAGACCTCCCAGTGTGGGAAAATGAGAGATCAGTCCAGCGGTTTCCAATCCTTGCTACACCCAAGAACCGTCACCACTCTGTACCTCAGTTTCTGTGTCTGTAATATGAGTATTTTTGTGATGATCCAGTGAGATGATGGGAGTGAAGCATTTAGTGCAGAGCCCAGCACACAGTGAGTGCTCAATAAATATTAGCTAGTGTTCTCATAGGTAATTACAATGTGACAAAATACACAAGAGAAGGAGGGGGTCCGGGAGTGCCCAACTGGTATTTAACCTGGTCTGAAATAATATTCCCGAAACATTCTGGAGTACTAGGCATGGTTCCTGGGGTGGGAGGGAGAGGAACCTCCAGACCAAAAGCAGAGGAGAGGAGAGGGATGGGATGCTGAGAAGCTAGGAACTGCCCACCTCCAATTAAAAATTGCCACTACCACTGCCCCCCCCTTGCGTCTGACCACAGAGCCCTTTCCTACTGAGTCATCCTCCCCCACAATACCCAATTACTTCAGTATGCAGAGCGCCCATGCTGTCTGATAAAGGCACAGAAGAAAAAATAAGGGCACACCTTTCTTTGCCTTCAGTCTGCTCAGACTTGACCCTGTGACCATTCCAAATGCCAGATGAGAGGCAAAGGTCTGGAGGCTGAATCTGCCAGGCTGTTTGAGGAAATGAAAGCTGACCAGAGTACCCAGCCCTAAGTCTGAACATCTTGGAATCCTGTTTCCAGCTTACAAAGCCCTCTTCCACCTGCTCACTCCAGTGAGGAAGGGTATAGATAGGAAGGCTGGTTACAGATGGGGGGAGATGTGCAGGGGGGGGTGTCAGAGGAGAGGGTGAAATCCTGAGATTTGCCTCTCCCCAGCTGTGAAACCTCAGATGGGGGCCTAACCACCATTGTACTCCAGAATCAAAGGACAATGGAAACACTTGGTAATTAAGTGCCAGGATGATAAGTTTGTTCTAGTCTGCCAGAAACTCTCTGGGGAGCCCAGCCCCCAGGATCCACAGGGAAGGTGCTAGGACCATCCTAGGCCACGGGAAGCAGAGGCAAATCAGGATGGCCCCTGTCCATAAGAAAGCCGTATGGAATCCCCTGGGAGAGTCTCAGCCTGTCCACCCAACAATCACTCAAACCCTTGGCAGACAGGATTTCTGGTCCAACTCCAGCTAAGTGGGAGGAGGAGGTGGAGGTGAATTCTCACTGGAGACCCAGGAAGACTTCTTGAGGAGCTTAGAGCAAAGCAGGTTGGGAGCAAAGATAAGGCGGTTCCCTTTCTGGAGTACCTATTTCACACCACCACTTTTAAATCCTCCAGCAACCCTGGGAGGTGTATCTAACGGATTGTGATGGCGTTCCATCATGTGACATTTATTCATTGCACACCTTCTTTGAGCTAGACACGTGTTGGGCACACCCCTGGGAAGGTCAGAATGTAGTAGGGGTGGCAAATAATCTTAAAGCAAGTAAAAAGCATAATTATAATAGCTAACATTTATATAGAAATTACTAAGTGCTCCTTCCCTTTCTCAATTTCCTTACATGTTAAATGGGGATTATAATACATAGTATTGGGTCTGTGACAATTGAGTTAACACATGTAAAAGTCCTGGGGCAGATTCTTGCATACAGGAAGAACTTAAAGCACGTTTATTATCATCACTTTACTCAGTCCCTCCAGAGGCCCTGGAAGGTACCCAATCACAAGCTCCATTTCCTAGATGAGAAAATCGAGATTCAGAGAAGTTATCTGATTGTAATGGCAGAAGGTTGGAATAGAGACCGTGGACTTTGGCGTCGCATTGCCAAGATCTGAATTTTGGCTCCTTTTCCACCCACTTACTAGCAATAAGCTAGACTGGCTGCTGTATCTCTCTCTGACTCAGTTTATCTATCTGCACAGGGGGTTTAAGATTTTCACTGTATGATTGTGAGCACTCAAGCAGAGAGTGAATGCAAAGTCGGTAGAATCATGCCTGCCCCGTGCTCCGTGGTTCGGAGTAGCGATTATTTGTACCGTCCTGAGGTGCATGTCAGTTACCAGTCTTGTAAGCAGCCATCACTTTCCAAGACCTGTCACAAGGACGCCGAACTGGAGGGCGAGGAGGAGTGACTTGCCCAAAGGCAGAAGCCCTCCTACACGCCTCATCCTCAAGTTCCCCCCCTTTCCGCCCCCTCCAGGTTACGCCCCGCACTGCCTGCCCCAAAGCAGCTACGATGCAGACCAGAAGCCCGGCCTGGAGCTGGCCCCGGCCGAGCCCGCGTACCCGCCGGCGGCGCCGGAGGAGTACAGCGACCCCGAGAGCCCGCAGTCAAGCCTGTCGGCCCGCTACTTCCGCGGGGAGGCGGCCGTGACCGACAGCTACTCCATGGACGCCTTCTTCATCTCAGACGGGCGATCTCGGCGGCGACGGGGCGGGGGCAGCGGGGACGCGGGGGCAGCTGGGGCCGCCGGGGGCGCCGGGGGCCGCGCAGGGCGTGCGGGGGCGCCGGCGGGCGGCGGGCACCGGCACGCGTGCGCGGAGTGTGGCAAGACGTACGCCACGTCGTCGAACCTGAGCCGCCACAAGCAGACGCACCGCAGCCTGGACAGCCAGCTGGCGCGCAAGTGCCCGACGTGTGGCAAGGCGTACGTGTCCATGCCCGCGCTCGCCATGCACGTGCTCACGCACAACCTGCGCCACAAGTGCGGCGTGTGCGGCAAGGCCTTCTCGCGGCCCTGGCTGCTGCAGGGCCACATGCGCTCCCACACCGGCGAAAAGCCGTTCGGCTGCGCGCACTGCGGCAAGGCCTTCGCCGACCGCTCCAACCTACGTGCGCACATGCAGACGCACTCGGCCTTCAAGCACTACCGCTGCCGCCAGTGCGACAAGAGCTTCGCGCTCAAGTCCTACCTCCACAAGCACTGCGAGGCCGCCTGCGTCAAGGGTGCCGAGCCGCCCCCGCCTCCCCCCGCCGGCCCGGCAAGCTGAGCCTTCCGCTTTGCCCGCGCGCCCGGAACTCGCCCTCCGCGCGCTCCGGGCCCCCCACCTGCACCCGCAGCGTCCTCTCCAATCCCCAGCTGCGTTTCCCTGCCCACTCCCCTCGAAGGAAACCCCATCCCAACCCGGAACTTTTCTCTCCAGCCCCCAAACCCATAAGTCACTTCCAACATTCTACCCCACCTTTCTAGCCACCACCCGGACCTTGATCCCCTGTCCACGCCTTCAAGGCTCCCAACTCAGGCACCAGGTCCGCACCCCTTCCCAGGCCTCAGAGCCAGAAATTTCTCCTGCCCAATCCCTGCACCGCTCACCTAACTTTCAGACCTTTTCTCTCACTTCTCAGATGAGTCTCTCTAACCATTCCTCTATTGGAGCCCCCAATCTAAACCCAAACATACCCTTGACGCCTATGCCTGCCTCGGTTTCCCTATCCATACCTGGAAGCAGCCACTGTAGCCCTCAGACCACAATCCAACCCTAGACCATCCCTTTGGAGTCTTTGCTGAGTCCCCCTGTGTGAGTCCATCTGGGGATCTGATCTTCATCCTTCCTAGAGTCTCCAATCTGTCCTAGATCCCCTGCATGCCTTGATTCATACACACACCCCACACATTTTCCACTCTCGTCAGTCTTCGGGGGGCCTCATCACCCACACTCTGCCCCTACTCTCTCCAGATCCCCTCATCCCTCTAGCATCTCTCACCCCTCCGAGTTTACCTAGCCTGGAGCAAACTCTTGAGAGAGTGTAGGGCCCTCTCCCATCCCAGGATAGCCCTGCCCTGGACTTCCAGTCTCCAGTTCCCAGCCACCCTCTTTCCAGAATCTCTGAGAATTTTTCCTCCTCCCCAGAACACAGGTACCACTCCTTACTTGTTGGGGGAAGGCCTGGAGCACCTCATCAATGCCCTTCCCCTTGTCCAGCTGGGCCCTCCAGTTATTTATTTGTGTATTTATTTATTTATCTATTTATTATTCTATTTAATCTCTTGGCCTCACCCAGGGACAGTCTGGCTTCCCCAGCTGGACTGGGAGGTCAGGGAGCCAGGCAAGGAGAGGGACAGTAAAGGCCATAGCAGGCTGCACGCACGCTCCTCCTTCCTTCACCCCCATGTGTCTCGAGAGAAGCCCCACCCTAATCAGAGCTCACTGAGAAAGGGGACTTGAGAATGGGAGGGACAGTCTACTGACCCTCAAGGAGGTGGGGGCGGAGGTGGTGAGGAAGCATCAGGAGGTCCGGTCACGGGGCAGGTCCCCATCCTCCTGAGTCTTCCACTCCAACTCCATGGAGCCCAGGGAGAGGAGGCTCCTCAATTTGTTTCCTATTTATTCCTCTTTTCGAGAGACCCCAGGTTCCAGGGACCGACTGAGCCCCGGACCCACTGGGGCCTCCTGCCTGCTCCCCGGGAGGAGCACTCTCTCCCGGCCATGTCTATGCAACTCTCCTAGGCAGAGGGGCCGGGGCTGCCAGCCACCTGCCCGTTGGCCGCCACTACCTCCTCCGCTGCGCTTTTGCGTGCCCGGGCGAGGATCGAAGCACACACCTCCACTCGCAAGGGCCCCGGCCCCCTCTGCTTTAAGCACACGCCTCTGCCTCATCGCTCTGCGCCCAGCTAGTGGGCCAGGCCTGAGTCTAGGACTCTCGGACCCCTCCTTCCCCTCCCCCTAGCCACAAAAAAAGGGGTGGAGACTTGAGGATGCCGGGGCAGGGGCACTTCTCTAGGGCTTCAGAGGGGCAAGTGGGCCTTTGCCTAGCTCCAGGCCCAGGGGGAAGGGAGGCTGCAGGGATGGTGGGGAGGAGAGGGATCACAGAAGCAATTATGGAGGGTGTTGACCCTGTAAATAGGAACTTCTGACAGCAATAATTTTCCATGCATGCTAAGCCTTTTGGCCATATTTTGTATGAGCGCTTGGCGCTCCCCCTCCCTCCTCCTCTCCTAACTGACCCCCAGGCCCCCCTCCCTTCCCCACCTTCAGCAGTATTACTTGTAACGCAATTCAGGGATATTAAAGGGACTTTGGCCACTCACAGTGCCTCTGGACCTTGTGATTGGGGTGAGGGGAAGAAGAAGGGGAGGGCATCTGAGAGATGGGGGATTTTCCACTCCATTTCCTTCTCTGTAGCCTGACCAGTGTGTAGCTGCCACCAGGGTCACATAGCCCCAGGGGTCCTTTAGCCTCCACAAGTCCCAGGCATCCTCAATCCTAAATATTCCTCAAATAAGGGTTTGAGAACTGGATTAATAACATAAGCAAATGAAGGCAGTTGCCTTAAGACATGAGGGAATGATGGAACCTGTGACTAAATGGAAAGAATATGTCTCATCTTAAAGAAATTAAGAAATAGCAATTCAGGCTCGGCGCCTGTGGCTCAATCGGCTAAGGCGCCAGCCACTTACACCTAAGGTGGCGGGTTCAAATCCCCAGCCTGGGCCCGCCAAACAACAATGATAGCTGCAACCCAAAAATGGCCAGGCGTTGTGGCGGGTGCCTGTGGTCCCAGCTACTTGGGAGGCTGAGGCAGGAGACTCGCTTGAGCCCAGGAGTTGGAGGTTGCTATGAGCTGTGATACCATGGCACTCTGCCCAGGGGGATAGCTTGAGGCTCCGTCAAAAAAAAAAAAGAATGAAAATTTGTTAACTAAGCCATTAACATTAAAATCAAAATGTTAAACAAAATATGACTAAACCAAATTCAATGATACACAGATACAATAATGTATCATGAACCAATTGAGCGTATACAAACACATGAAAGTTGGGATCAATGTCAGAAAAGCATTTAATATAATTTATCAAGTTAAGAGTTTAAAGTATTATCTCATCTTAATACTTTTTTAAAAAGCAATTGCTAAAAATCACCACATATTTATGATTTTTTACAAATTTTAATAAATTTACAAAAGTAAGTAGCATATTGTTTTGGGTATATCTGTGTATAGTAAACTATTTTTAGAAAGGCACAATAATTATTCACCCAAACTTTAGAACCAAGGTTAGCTTGAAGAATGAGAGATTAGGGCATTATATTCTGGAAACTTCAGATGTATTGCTGTTGTTCTGTCTTTTTTAAGGTCCATGGTACCTACTTAAGTGTTTCATGATCATTCTTTATACTATTTTGTTTGTAAAAAAGCCATTTCAAAAAGAATATACAGAAGTATTTTTAAAATGAAAAAGCAGAGTTTCACTATGACTAATATATAAAAAGTTCATTTATAAAGAAAACAGATAAAGATCTTCAAACCTCGGCTCAGCACCCATAGTGGGTAGGGCGCCAGCCACATACTCCAGGGCTGGCAGGTTTGAACCCGGCCCCAGCCTGCTAAACAACAATGACAACTGGAACAAAAAATAGCCGGGTATTGTGGCAGGCACCTGTAGTCCCAGCTACTTGGGAAGCTGAGGCAAGAGAATCACTTAAGCCCAAAAGTTTGAGGTTGCTGTGAGCTGTGGCATCACGGCACTCTATCAAGGGCAACATAGACTCTGTCTCCAAAAAATAAAACAAAGAAAAATCTTCAAATCTTTAAGCTATAAACCAAATTTAAAGAATTTTACTCCAGCTAGAATGATGCCTATGAACTCGGTTTATAGTGATTCCCTCCAGATTGCTGTCTGAAAGCCCATCTGTGAGCTGCCTTGCCTAAGGAGAAAAATGACCTCCACCAGAATACAACTAAACATGAAGTTGAGGCCCATGACAAAGAGGCAATACAGAGATCGTCCTGTCTCCAGTCTGTGGAGCCCCGAGACACCCAGAGTCTGGCTAATGTCGGGTGATAAACCTAAGACTGGCTATTAATTTTACATAAATCACTTCTAATGTTGGTAATGATACTGTAGAGTATGTATTTTTAATACCTTGTACACAGATACAGACCTAAAACTCATATAAATTAAACAATATGCCCAAGGTTATAAAGATAATAAATTATAATGTCTAACTTTCATCCAGATTTGACTCCTGAACTTGTGTGCTTCCTGCTAACTCTCTCATCATACATCTACAAAAATCTTTCATAATAGTAAACACAAATATTTTAGACAATGAACATCTATATAACACATAACCAGCAATAAATTAAAAGACAGTAGGCATGGCTTAAGACCATACCTTAGGAGTCATACTGCTAGCTACTACTTTAATCAAAGCTAGATACGATTTTAAATTGGCTTTCAATATAACTGACCTAAGTGGGTATTCACCACTTGACAGATTTATTCCCTTTTCTATTCTCCATCCTGAAAAGCTCCATTTGGACTTGATATCATTTTTATCAGCTTCTGCGCATTTATAGAATAAAATTTAAATTTCAAAGACCTAGCCTTTCTTGGAAATGTCCACTAGGAAAGAATCTGCTACAAGTTAGAGCCACTAAAGCAAAAAAAAAAAAAAAAAAGAGGCAATTGGATGTCCACCCTCTGGCTGACCCCCAAAGACACTCCTACTATTTCATCTTTGAGTCAACTCCTATTTAGCGGCACAGAAAACTCCTATTTAGCCTGCACAGGGTATCTTCAGAAATTTTTAAGGCAAATTTAAAATGTAGCAGAATTAAACACAGCTTCCTTCTTATTTTAAATGCCACTGTACGAGCATGACTAGATAGGACTGAGAACCCAGAAGTGGAAATGAATTGCTTCTACCAACAGACAATAACACTGCATGATTTAAAGGAAATGTCAGGGGTTAACTGGTGTCAATGATTTGCTATATCTCCCAGCAGTCAGCCACAAAAAAGGCTGTCAGTCTTGCTAAGAGCTAAATATCCTTCCAATTGATAAGCAGCTTAAAAGGTCAAGTGTATGCAAAAGCAAAATGTAATCCTTTTTTGCATTTATTTCAATATTTTCATCATATGTTAAATATCACTTGTTAGGCAGTCTTAATATAATTAGCTATACAGGATCATAAAATTACAGTGTTTTTATTTATGGGGAACTAAAACAAAAATATATGTACAGGAACTGTTGATTAGGAAAAATAAATTCCTTTCTAATGCAAACACATTAAGTAGGACAATGCTTTTAATCTTTAGATTGAGTTATTCAAACAAATTTTAAGTTTTTCTTTCATTCAATATATAAAAGTGAATTTGACTGTTCAAGTCATTAACGGTAATGATGGTTTTTTATTAGCAACCAGCATTTTGCAGCTATTCTTAGGGTAAATGTAGCTAAGCTCAGAATGTCAAATTAGAGCAAAGAATTTAATGTTTTCTTCTTCTACTCACATTATAATGACTTCTCTGATGTTTTTTGTCTTGCCAAAGGGGTGCAAAAGCTGGAAATATTTTTGAGTGTTACTCTGGCCTTTTTTAAAAAGAGTATCCATTGGTATAAGTGGGCATTTCTTTTGATCCCTAGGAAAATGCTAGAATTATATCTTACATCAAGCAATTCTACATCTTAAGAGATCTTAGAAGAAAAGTGGAAAATTTATATGCATATATAACATTATTTTATTATCGCTCAATGCCTCAGATAGTAAACACAACGATCATCAATATCTCTTGCAGAGTACCAGTGTTAACATCCATATAGTCAAAACTTGCTTTGGAAATTAAATACTGAATTAATGTCTTAGCTCAAATTTGACATGAAAACCGCAGCTTCCCACAGGATTGGCATGCTAGTGAATTACTTTGTGGGTGATGATGAAGAGAAGTAAAAGACCAGGGAGATTAATGTCATGTGTGCATTTGACTGGGCTGTGGGGTACCCAGAAATCTGATCACATGTTATTTATGCCGTGTGTTTCTGGGAGGATGTTTTGAATGAGATTAACACTTAAATCAGTAGGCTGAGTAAAGCAGGTTGCCCTCCCAAGTGTGGATGGGCCTCATGCAATCAGCTGGAGGCCTGCAAGAACAAAAGGGCTGACACTCAAGTGAGAGCAAATCCTTCCTGCTGAACTGAGATATTGGCTTTTTTGTTTGATTGTTTTGTTTTGTTGTTGTTGTTGTTGTTGGGTTTTGCACTCTCACTGAAGTACCAGCTCTTCCTAGGTCTTGAGCCTGACAAACCTTGGACTGGTAACATATATAAAGACTTAATACAGGGGGCTTAGTGAAACCTAATTTTCTAGATACTCACAATAATCAACTAGAAAATAAAATTTAAAATTGGATACTCACTGTTGCAATAAAATCTACAAAGTATCTCAAAATTTTGATAAAAATTTATAAAATATCTGCTATGATCTGAATGTTTGTGTCCCCACAAATCAATATGTTGAAATCCCAACCCCCAAAGTGATGACATGAGGAGGTGGGGCCTTTGGGAGATGATTAAGTTGTAAAGGCAGAGTCCTCATGGATGGAATTAATGCCTTGATAAAAGAAGCCCCAGAAAGATCCTTCACCCTTCTGCCATGTGAGGTTACAGCAAAAAGAAACCACACATTCACAGAGAACTGGTGCCTTGATCTTGGACTTCCCAGCCTCCCAAACTGTGTGAAATAAATTTCCATTGTTGGTAAGCTGGTCAGTTTTTGGAATTTTGTCACAGTATCCCAAATGAACTAAGAAAATCTCCATGGAGAAAATGTTAAAATTCTAGCAAAAAACATAGAAGATAACCTGAATTAATAAAAGGACATTCCACACACTTGAACAGGATGCCTCAAAGTCACCTATACATCAAGACCATAGCAAAACTTTAGTTAAAAATTTTCAGAAACTTGATAAAGACCGCAAAATTTATTTGGAACATAAAGGTGCAAGAATCATCATTTTTTAAATCAATACAGAGTTGGTGAAGAAACAGACCAATGGAACAAAATATAAGCTAGAGACAGGAGCATGCATATGGAAATATCATAGAGGTGGGGCTAAAAATAGGAGTGAAAGAAAGGAGAGTTCAATGGGTAATGTTAAGAAAACTGGCTCACTGTTTGGGGGAAATAAAACTGAGTATCTGAGTAAAACCACATGTAGTATTTGAAAATGGACTCCAGTGAAAAAAATATCTATATGTGTAATATATCTTTCAAAGATTGTCATACATGTAACCTTTACAGTTACAAAAGAAATGTAAGAAAGATACCTCTTCAAATGTCAAATATACAATTGGTAAGGCAAAATACAGTGATTTATTGATACATCAAAATTAAAGCATTCTATGGATGGACTTTGAAAATATTATAGTAAATGAAATAAATCAGTCACATGAAAGGCAAATACTGTATGGGTATTTGCTTATATGAGGTACCAAATTCAAAGAAACAGAAAGTAAAACAGCAATTTCCAAGGCCTAGAAAGAGATGGAAGAGAGAATTGTTGCTTAATGGACATAGAGTTTCGATTTTGCAAAATGAAAAGAGTCTGAAAACCAGCACACGATTATGTAAGTGTGCTTGACAGAACCATACACATAAAAATTGCTAAGATGGTCAAGTTTTATGTACATTTTACCATAAATTTTTCGAATTATAGATTCTGTTTGGCAATATGTCACCATGTTAATGACATCTTGTTAGATTGAGAGAAAACATTGGCAATATCTGATAACAGGTCAATATCAAAATCACTATGAATACCTGTGGCTCAAAGGAGTAGGGCACCAGCCCCATATACTGGAGGTGGTAGGTTCAAACCCAGCCCCGGCCAATACTGCAAAAAAAAAATCACTATGAAGAACTCCAACAAATTCATTAGAAGAACTCTGGAACACCTCGCTGGAAAAATGGGCAAAGAGGGGCAGCACTTGTGGCTCAAAGGAGTAGGGCACTGGCCCCATATGCCAAAGGTGGCGGGTTCAAACTCAGCCCTGGCCAAAAACTGCAAAAATAGAAAAATGGGCAAAGAAAACAGACATTATGCAGATGACAAAAGGTAATACATATATAAAGAGATGCTTACAGTTATTAGTAATCAGAGATATGCAAATTAAAACAACAGGGAAATAACTTTTTACACCCATTACACCACCAAAATTAGAGCCTTGATAATGCTAACTGTATCCAGGAATATAGGATTAAAAGGACCTTCGTGAGTGCTTTCCAGCCTATAGAATATGGCCCTTCCAGAGAGCAAATGGTACCTCACACATCACGGACAGAAAAGAAAAAGAGGAAAAGGGAATATTTTCTCTTTTGCACCAAGTCTCATATTCATGTTTCACCAAAGGACGTAAAAGGACTCGTGATGGATTAAGTACAACAAGGGCATGGAATAGACTTTCTTGCCAGGAAGACAGGGAATTAGCACTCCTCTGAGTGGCTCCTTCACTTCAATTTACTCTTAAAAATAAAAGTATCGAAAATGTGTCTGACAAAATTGACTTCTGTTTATTAACAAAGTTATTAACAAAGCATATCTATCTATCCCCTTATCCTCTCCCTTTTCTAGCATTCCTCCTTGAAAAGAAATAAAAAGATCCATATCCGTCATGAAGATACAATTTCTCAACAGAAGGTTAGTATCTAAATCCAATGATATGTGAATATGATAGTAATTCACAAACAAGGTTTTATTTAATACTTTAAAATCAATCAGTATAATTAACACATTAATAAAACAGAGAGAAAATTAATGTCATAATCTCTAGAGAGGCTGGAAATAACACTGACAAAATTAATCTCTCATTTATGATACAAATACTCATCAGACTAAGATAGTTGCAAAATACTAAGAAAAGCTCGCATTCAATTGAACACTAACCACCTTGAAATTGAGAATAAGACAAGGATATGCACTGTTACCATTCCTGTTCAACACTGTTATGGAGATGCTGTTCATTCTTACCTCTGTGGCCATGATCAGTTTACTAGACCCTATCCAACATTCGCATTCTAGAACAGTTGCACATGCTCACTTCGAAAAAATTAATCAAGCTGTACATTTGTAATTTCTATACTTTTTTAGTATGCACGCTACCCAGCGATGAAAAGTTTCTTAAAAAATCTAGTCTTCTACATTAAAATTCAAGCATTTAAACACTATGAGCGTCATTTTCTATAAAAGTAGGTGGAGCATACATGTACACCGAGAGCATACACCTCATACTCTGTTGCTAGGTAGATTATAAATTGGGAATTTCATTTTAATATTTTAAGAAAGACCACTAAACTAAGTAACCATATTATTCCAATGATAAAATGTGATTAAGATGTTTGCCTTCTTACTTTGCTTATGCACAGTGATAATTAGAGGAACTGAGAGAAAAAGCACTGAGTTGAAGTCTTCCAGAGATGAGAAAAAGAACTGGTCCCCTTTGTTTTACAGGTTATTGTCCTGGTAGAGATGAGGTACATACAGCACATTAATACAATGCCCAGTATATACAATGTTCTTACAAGAGTAATAACAATGATAATAATTTGCATCCACTTGCCCAGTGTGTAAATGTCGTTACCGGTATGTGTGGGTTGCCTATGTTCATCAACATCACCTTCTCATCCAAGAGTTAACATCTCCTTCTTCACTAAGATCAGAACTCTCTCACCTTGACTAAAAGACAGTTTCTGGGCGTGGCTTTGGTACTGATGCATTCTCTCATTTCTGTTATGCTTATACAAAATTATTATTGCCATTTTCCTCAAGCTATGTTTTTACTACCTGAATATTATCCCATAAAAAATAAAAAAGTTATCTCTATATATTGATGTTTGCCCATTTCATTTTTAAAACATTTTTTTTTCATAGAATATTATTTCCTCTATAGCAGCAGTCCCCAATCTTTTGGCACCAGGGCTGGTTTCATGGAAGACAGTTTTTCCACGGCAGGGGCAGGGGAAGTTAGAGTCTCATGAGGAGCACAGAATCTAGATCTCTCATGAGCACAGTTTACAGTCGAGTTTGCCTTCCTATGAGAATCTAACTCTGCCACCCATGTGACAGGAGGCAGAGCTCAGGCAGTGAGGCCAGTGAGGCCAGGGATAGGGAGTGGCTGTAGCTACAGATGAAGCTTCACTCTCCTGCTCACTCACCAGTTGCCCACCTCCTGCTGTGCAGCCCAATTTCTAAAAGGCCCCAGACAGGTATGGTCCATGGCCTAGGGCTTAGAGACCACAGCTCCATAGTATATCAAGAGTCAGAAATTATTCTTTTTTTTTTCATTTAACAAATATTAACTGAGTTCCTTTTTTGAGATATCTGCATATGTACATGCTGAGAAAAGAACGAACGAACAAGACTCAGTCCCTCTACTTTCTAAGACTTTATTTCTTTCATGAACAACAGAGAAGTAAAAGGGCAATTTTGGACATTTGTAAGTGTTGTTAAAGCTGACCGGTCATTTCAGGTAGATTTTTCCAATTGATTGTAGTCACTCATGTATCAACAAAAATTTCTTGGAAAGCCATTCTGTTCCCTGCACTGCACTAGTCTCAATGAATACAATGGAAAGAAAATAAGTCAAAGAAGTCCCTGCTCTCAAGAAATTTGCACTGTAATGGAGGGGTAGCAATGAGCCATCAAATACATAAATGCATCTATTAAAATGTTCATTATTTTCAGAAAAGAAATCACTAAGACACTGTAACAGAGATTAAAAGGGATGGGGGGACTTTTTACAGGGGGTGTTCAGAGAAGGAGATAGCATCTAAGTTTTGAAGAGGAGGAAATAGCCATGTGAAGATCCTAGGAGAGAATATCTAAGTTTTGAATGAAGAGGAAACAGCATGTGAAGATCTGGGGAAAGAGCAACTCAGGCAATGGAAATGCCCTCCTGTATTAAAGAACCAGATATGTCTTTTGAACTGAAAGATGAGCAGGGTGATTAAAGCATGGAATGCAAGAGAGAGATGGCATGAAGTGAGGGGGGCCAGAAAAATGGAGTCAAATCATGGGAGACTTTGAGAACCAGTTTGGAATCTGTTCCAAGGGTAAAGGGAAGCAAAGGGGGTTTAAGCAAAGAAGTAGCATGAACTAGTTTATATCTTTAAAAGATCACTTTTTCTGAGAAAGGATTGCATGTCACACACAGGACTCGTTCTCAAAAAATACTTGTTGAATGAATGAATGAAGAGTTCATTTATACTACATTCCATGTCAGGGACACTTTCAATGAAATGAAAAATGTCATGCCTTTTTTGAAGCTATGAGAGGATTTGCTCCAACAAAACAAGGATAAATTCTGAAAAAGAAAAAGACAGAGGGTGGGTGGAGGGAGGGTGATTGGTGGGATCACGCCTATGTTTCATCCTATAAGGGTACATGTGAGTCTCTCTAAATGTAGAATATAAATGTCTTAACACAATAACTAAGAAAAAGACATGAAGGCTATGTTAACCTGTTGGATGAAAGTATTTCAAATTGTATACAGAAACAGTACACTGTACCCTATGATAGTATTAATGTACACTGCTATGATTCAATAAAAAGAAAAAAGAAAAAGACATAGATCCGGGAAACAATTAACAGGAATACTAAGGTACTATCTGGGCAGCAGGCCAAGAGATTGACCAGTCTTAATTGAAGCAGGAAGATAGAAAACCCTAGGAAAATGTTTTCTGGAGAGAAATTCAGCTGATAATTATACATTTGATTCTATCAGATTTCTTGAGCATTTAGGAACTACATTAACACGAAGAACACAGAGACATAACAAATGAAAATTTCAAATATTAACTCTAAGGAAGAAAATAAAATGGTTTATTTCAATAAGCCAATTGACTTCACAGTAAACTAAGTCAGGTATAATTTAACTACTGCCTATTGATTTAACCAAAAGTGTGTGTGAGTGCGTGTGCATGTGTGTGTGTGTGTGTTTCTGTGTATAGGAGGAGGAGAAGTGGGGAAGTTGGGTAAGAAACCAAATTTCTCACCGGCCACAATAAGTGATATTAGGTACTGCCTAAAATTGATAAATCAAGAAATAGTGATGAGTTTATTATTAACAAATTATCGCAGTCATGTCAGAAGAAACAGCTAAGAATTGAGAACGAAGGCTTCTGGGAAGGATGACTAGAAGAGAGAAGAGGCGAGACAAGGGCCCGGTGTTTCTTTATGACTATCCGACTTTTGGGGAAGTGTGTTCATCTCATATTGAGTCTCTGACTTTGCTGTCACTACACCAGTTCCAGGCCCTCTCCCTTGGCTCTCTCCTGGGTCTCCTTATCAGGCCCAACCCCAGAAGTGATTCTACAGAAAACTTGAAGATTTTTACCCATTTATACAACTTACAATCTAAGATATCTAAATTTATTCTGAATTCAGTTCATTTATTCACTGTGGCATCTCACATCTGGGCTATGTCTTAATTACTTGTACATCTTACATCTATGAATATTACTCTTCATTCACTTTTTCTCCTCTCAAGCCTAAAACAACCATGGAAGGATGTCGAGATACCTTTAGAAATTTTTGAATTTCTTTAAATCCAAAAGAAGTTTCTATAAACAGAGAGGAAATGTGTTTATTATTACTGTTGTTATGTTCACTATTTTAACCCCATAATAATTATTTCATATAACTTCCTTTGTTTTCAACCTATTTAAAACCCCATTAAGGAAAAAACTTTATGTACAAAGTTAATTTTTAATAAAATATTTTATAGGTAAAGATAGTTTAGCATTCATATTTAGACAACTAAAATAAAAAAATTCTAATCCTGACATCTAATTATAGGCCACTTCACAGAGGCTATTCATAAATTATGTGTAGTATCTATTGTTTAAACATGGAGCCAATGATTTTATTTATAGAATTAAGGTTACAGCATTTCAAGTATATTTCTGGAATTCTAATTAACACAAGCTAATGAATTGAGCACAGCAGCCAAGGACAGCATTAGAAAAAGCTAATGGAATGTAATTATCCTTCAAAATAGGAGCACTTGCAGGGACCAAGGCTATTTTAAATAATAATAATGACTCCATCAATTTAGAAAACTGCATTCGAACAAAAGCCTTGTGAAGGCAGAGATTTTTGCTTGTTATGTCAATGTTCTATTTCCTAGGCCTTGAATGTTTGAATTCATGAATAAAATGTTAATATTATCACATTCTATTAATTAATAAATTCTATTAATTGACACTTAATATTAAAAGCAAGAGCACTTCTTTTCTATAAGCAAACCAAAATCAGTTATTAAATTTGTAACTTTTGGGCCTCACAAGACCCTAAACTTCCTTCGGAATCATTGAAAGTAAATTGCCACTCACATTCTATTACAATTGAGTAATCAATTGCATGTCAATGCTTTGCAATCCTTTGATCAGTGATCACAACTCGATAGATCCAGAGAATCTATCTGGTGAAGTTTCTTCATGAACATTTATTCTCCCAGTTGCTTAAAACAGGTTCCAAACTTATATCCCTCAAGTTATATCCAATTGGAAGATACATTCTTGTTACGTCTTCTTGGTATCAGTATGTAAATTCTTTTTAAAAAATTGAAATGATAGTGAATTTTAGGTTTGTTGAGTCTCTAAGGAGAAAGCTATAAGGTGTATGTCTGACAATACCATGCCCAGGATCCCACATGGAAACAATAGGCAAGAGCTGGCCACCTGCTGCCTTCAGACAGCGCACATGCTTTCTGGGTGGCCACACCTGTCACTATTCCTTCCTCCTCACAATCAGGTGCTGCTTATTACTGTGCTCAGGCTGTTGGTTCTTAGAGTATAATTAAGAAGACAGCAAGATAGTTTGTGCGTTTCAGTCTTTAATATTACATATAGGAATTCAAGTTTGTAAGTTCTGGCTTAAAGGATAAGTACTGTAGCTTTGGTATAACAGACCCAGTCCTTCATACACCATCCAAATAAACACGGTCACCCTTATCTTGCTGCAACTCTCTGTACAGTTTATTCTAAACAAACTCATTATTCATTCCTGCCCATCTTTGTTGGATCGCTCTTCTCTGACTATAATATACTTGGCCCATTTTCCTTCTAGTGAAATTTTGCTATTTTTTTTCAAATGCAGTCCCCTCTCCTCTGTGAAACAAGAAAGGTTTGTTAGGTGCTTATGTGCCCAGCATTCTCCAAGGTTCTACAAGGTACCGAAATAAATAAGGAACACATGACCTGCCATAGCTGAGACTGTACTCCAGCCAGTGAGACGGGAAATAACAAGCCAATATCTGAAAGAGAAGAGAGAGCTTAACTGAGCAAAGGATCATGGGGAAGGAACTAAGTGTGTCCTTCTCCCCTGCAGCAGAACAACTCACTGGCACAGTGTTAGTTTCTTAGGACTCCTATAGCAAATTACAACAAATTTGGTGGCTTAAAATGATAGAAGTGTATCCCCTCAAGATCCCAGGAGCAGGAGTCTAAAATCAAGGTAGCAGAGTGGGGTCCTTCTGGAGGCCCTGAGCAAGAATCCATCCCGTGCCTGTCTCCACTCCTCTGGCAGCTGTGGACGCTCCTCCCGTGGCAGGGGCATCATGCCCACCTTTCCTCCTGTGGCTTCTTTCCTTCTTTTCTCTAATAAGGACACTTGTCATGGGACTTATAGCCCATCCTAATCTAGGATGATCTCGTCTTGAGAACTTTAAATACGTCTGCAAAGATTTTTTTTTTTCAAAGAAAAAAACTCATATTCACAAGTTCCAGGAGAACATGTTTTTTTTTGGGGGGGGAGGGAGGTAACTATTCAAGTAATTACAGGCACATCCAGGGAACTGAGAAAGATGTAGTACACTAGAGCACAGTCTGAGTGAGATGTAAGACAGAGGGCTGAGTGGGGAGGCATATAGGGGGCAGATCACAGAGCAACTTACTCAACAGGAGGTGATTTCCAAGCTTCAAACAAAAATAGGTAAAATTTAATCAGAGGAATTACATAAATATTTTGCATTTCTGAAAGATCTTCCTGCCTGATATATTAGAAGAAGGTCAACAAGTGGCACCGGTTACATACATGAAAGATGATGGGAACCTGGACCAAGGCAGTCATCTCCAGGGGATGGAGAGCCAGGCAGAGGGTCTAGATTTGACCCTATGATAAATGAAGAATGACCAGAAGTCAGAGCAGACCTCTCTGTTATCCCGTGGCACTTTGCACCTTCCTCTATCAGTATTATACTACATTTCCTGGTAATTATTTATATTTGTTTTCCTCCCCAAATTAAGCACCTTAAAAAGAAAGACCGTCCTATGGGCCTAGCACCTACCACAAAACCAGAGATAAATAGAGTACATATTTGGAGAAGAATAAAATAACTGTAGGAGTCATTCATTCCAGCCTCTGAATTTAAAATCTAGGACTTCATCTTGAATATACAAATAGGACTACTGGCATCTAAGTTTTTGATGGAATAATTAAATAATTTTTATAATTTTAATCCATTTTCATTGTAGACACTTCAAGTTTAAAAACATATAGTAAAGAAATTTTGAAATTGCCATGCTACCCTTCACATTTAAGCAGAGGTAACCAATTACTACAGTAGAACCTCCATAGTTCACCACTTCCATACATGAGTTGCCTCCTTAACTTGACCTAATCGTCATAGACCAGACAAGCCCCACATTTACATATCAGTACATTAGACCTAGGTCTTTATGTTGACCACCTCCTTATGTTGATCAGTTCATTACAATCCCTTGGATAGACAACTTATAGAGGTTCTACTGTATTCAAAACATATTTTGTAAACCTGGAACCATCCTGTATGTCTGGTTTAGTCACCTGCTGTTTATGTTTTATAAAGACTTCAGTGTTTTAAATAATATTGACGAATTCCTAACCACATCTGAATTATTTATCTCTGTTATAAATTACCCTATGAGTAGATCAACTGCTTCAATTATTTTCTTAAAGACATGGGGCTAAAATTTAAATTATTAAGTCATTTATCTTGAGGATTAGCTTTCAGTTTCCTTGAAATGGAAGACATTTCCACGTATGCAACTTTCTTGGATTCAAGTTTCTTTCCTTTAGAATGCTGTAGATATTTCTACATTATCTTTCAGCATTGAATGTTGCTACATGGACATCAAAGTCAGTACAATTTTTGTCCCTAGAAAGTAATTCACTTTTTAAAAACTAAACTAAAGGATAGTGCCTGTGGCTCAAAGGAATAGGGCACCAGCCCCATATGCCAGAGGTGGTGGGTTCAAACCCAGTCCCTGGCTAAAAAAAAAAACTAAACTAAAATCTTAAAATATATATTGCTTATCCATGAAGTTCAGCAGTTTAATCAGTATGCCATTGTCTTTAAATTTTTTTCTGGATAACAGTGAAAAGGACATGTAGACCCAATCTTGCCTTCATTCCAAGGCATTTTTCTTCTATGAATACAGTATTTGTTCCATCTGTAAGGTATTCTACATCAGAAATAAACCATTTATTTTCCTATTGGAAGACAGCTATGCTCACCACTATACCACCAACGCCATTTATGTTCATGTTGGATCACATTTTCCTATCCTCCATTGCTACTATCTTCTCTAATTACTGTAATAGTTTAGGCATTCTCCTCTGAATTCACTGTGATTATCTTCAGACTCTTCATACTTCAGCCATTTAATACTGACATGTCTATTAATTCCTTGGTTTTTCTAGTTTATTTATGGTACTAGCCTTGCTTAATGCTTGAGTTATTTTCTTGGCTCTATTATACATTTCATCGCATTCAATGGTTTATTGGTTTGCCTCTGGAGTCCATCTATTGAACTGATTGATGTACTGTTGGTTTGGGTTGTTTATTTAGAATACTAAACACCTGTTGCTAATTTGTTTATATTTCTTTGCTGCCCACTTCTTTCCAAATTTAGTTATATCCTTAAAACTTGTTAAGACTTTGTCTATTTATTTCTATTTTATTTTACCCCTCTGGAACTGTGTACGTGTTGAGGGCAGGGTTGTTAAGTAAGAGGTTCTCCAAGCTATGCTCCAATCTCTTATTATTTTCCTTGGGGATTTGTCTCTTTCAAAATTTGGTAAATAAAGTTTATCCTCTTTTTGTTTTATTTTATTTTTGATTCACAAATAATAATGATATATTTATGATGTACAGTGTGGTTTTTGCTACCTGTATACATTGTGGAATGATCAAATTTGGCTAATTAACATGTTTATCACCTCAAACATTTATCTTTTTGTTGTGCTGAGAACATTTAAATCCTGCCTTTTCACTATTTTGAATATCTGGTACATTGTTATTATCTATAGTCACCATGCTGTTCAATAGATTACCAGACCGATTCTTTCTAACTAAGTTTCAACCCTTTCAGCAATGTCTATGCCCCCACACCATCTTCTCTCCACTACCCAGCCTCTGGTCACTAGAAACAAATACAGGATGATCTCACCTGCATGAAATCTCTATGGAACCCCCCAAAGCAGTGGTTCTCAACCTTCCTAATGCTGCAGCCCTTTAATACAGTTCCTGTGGGTCGTGACTCACAGGTTGAGAACCACTACCCAAAGTCAAGCTCCTAGAAGTACAGAGTAGAACGGTGATTAACAAACTTTATCCTTTTAAATGGATTATTGCTATAGGAAAATCTATATTTTTATTATTTCTATTTTGGTTTTCTTGTTAGAAAGTATAGAAGAGAGGTGTTATGATTCAATCTTATTCCACTACTTTTAACCAGAGTCTTTGAAGTAAATCCTTTTAAGGCTCTTGATAAATGCTTATAAATGCTCTCAGCAGTCAAGAACAGGATTTCTTGTCTCACTACACTAGTGCCAGCATTGAGTAGTCTGGTCAGTATTTGCCAATTTGAGTAGTCAAGAAAAGTGTCTTATATTCAGGTTTTTCTCATATTTTATGAGTTTGAAATTTTCCTTGCATGTCTTCCTTTTTTTTTAGAGACAGAGCTTCAAGCTGTCACCCTGGGTAGAGTGCTGTGGCATCACAGCTCACAGCAACCTCCAATCCCTGGGCTCAAGTGATTCTCCTGCCTCAGCCTCCCAAGTAGCTGGGACTACAGGCACCCGCCACAATTCCTGGCTATTTTTTGGTTGCAGCCATCATTGTTGTTTGGTGGGTCCAGGCTGGATTCGAACCTGCCAGCTCAGGTGTATGTGGCTGGCGCCTTTAGCCACTTGAGCCACAGGCGCCAAGCCTGCATGTCTTCTTAATATTTCTTCCTTCTTAAGTTCATATTTGAGACCCCTGCTCATTTCTCTGAAGGGATGTTTATCTTTCATAATGATAAAAATGAGATTTTTACATATAAGAAATATATACATATGTGGTATATGTTTTTTATAATGCTTTCTGTAAATACATTCTCAATATTTGCCTCTTAAATTATCCTATTTTGCACAATTTTATATAGTCAGTTATCTGTCTTTTCATTCATGACACTGCCCAGTATTTTATGTCTGAATATTTCCACTCATTATAAGTTCATTTAACATTTACTTATTTTTCCTTTAGGTGGTATAGTCATATAGTTTAGATTTAACTCAAAATAAACTGGAATTTATTTTGTGCATTATATGCTATGAGAATAAAAATTTGTTTTTATACTCCCAACTCTATTCAGATAACTCTATGCCCTTCCTACTTTGATTATTTTTGGTTTTATTGTAGTGATACATGTACACAACCAAAATTCAAATGATTTTTAAAATAAAAATTTTACAGGCAATCACTTTCAGTTTTTTTAATGATTCTTTCTGACAGTTGCCTTCATAATTTTTTTAAAATGAACTTATACTATGATAAACAATCTATGGAATACTATTCAGCCATTTAAAAAATGGAGACTTTACATCTTTTGTATTAACCTGGGGTGGAGTTGAAACACATTCTTCTGCTCTTAGTAAAGTATCACCAGAATGGAGAGGCAAGAATCCAATGTACTCAATACTAATATGGGAAGCCGGTAGATGATCTGATACATCCCCACCTAAGAGAAAAACTCAAATCAATTCAAAGTGGTGGGAGGGGAAATACAATGGGGGGGAAGAGAAGAAGGAGAGGGATGGGTGTGCTCCCACTTAATGGGCACAATGTTAGGGTGTATGGCACAACTCTTGGGAGTGGTACCCAATTATAATAAGGACTCTACCTAATGCAAACATTGTAACCTGTTTCTTCTCAAATTCACCTAAAATTTTTAAAAATGTGCTTATACTGCTATTACTTGATTTATCCATTTTGAATATCATTTATTGGCCTCTTGGGGTGGTAAATGAGAATTTAGTATTGCTACACTTTCCCAGCTTTGCTCCACCCACACTTCTCCTATAAATTAAAATGTTGTAAAAAAACCAATGGTCAGTATTTGAGTTATTATGACCATGTCAGTGTAGTAGGCATTGTTCATTCTCACCAGTATCTTGCTTTTCTCCTCTTTACAGCTCCCTGACGATGTGGCAAGAACTAGTCAATGGGCTAGAAGAGGCGATATAAGTCACTTCTTCATAGAAGCACTTACGAGCCACCATCGTGGGGCCCCCTCATTATTCCTTCCTTTCTATCAGTTATTGAGGAAGTCCTGCATCTCAGATCACAGCCACAAATAGCAAAAACTACATCAGCCTGGGGTCCAGGTAATTATGTGAAGCAGAGCCCCCTGCTAGTTGTCTAGATGTGCAGCTCAACAAAATAATCTTTTTTGTGTTAAAGCTCTTGAGATTTTAAGGTAAATGTCAGTACTACATAAACCAGCCTCTATAAATATAATCTCCCTTATTCATAGTCTATCATCTAGTCCAGGCTATAAAATCCGTTTGGTTTATCTATCTACTAATTTTCATACCAAACCACTATGTTTGAACTAATAGGTGCCTAAATATGTTGATAGTAGTCAGAACAAGTTTTGTTCCCAATTTTGTTCTCAACTGTGTTTTCATCATACTGCCTCTTACATGTATAATTGTCTTTAAAAATGTAAAATCCTATTGCAATTTTTATTAGAATTTACAACTATAAAGTATTTAAAAGAACTAGTATCACACTTATTTTTCCCTATTCAGAAACTTCATAAGGTTTCCATTTACTTAAATCATTTTTATCTTTCTTAATAAAATTTTATAACTCACTTTAATAGCTCCTGAACATTTGTCAGGGTTTTTTTTAGTTATTTAAGCCTTTTTCATTGTTATTGGCATAGAAACCTTTTCCATTTTAAATGAGTGTTACTTTCAAATGGTGTAGGTATGCATATTTTTTATATTTATCTTGTGCTTTTCTATTATCTTACACCTCTTTATTATTGCTGAGAGTTTATCTCATTCTGTTGAAATTTCTAGTTACATATAGCCCCTATTGATTCATACAATAATTTACTTCTTTATGTCTAGGAGTTATACCCCTTATTTAAACATCTTTATTTTTAATGGGCATAATGAGAAGGTGAATTAACATTAGTAGGTTCCCCGATATGAAACTATCATTGCATTTGGGATAAAGCTTTTATAGTGAATATTTTTAATGTGCCATTAAATTTAGCAAATATTATTTAGATGATATTGATTTAACTAACATTTACCTTAACTAGATTTTTGGTGTGTGTGCTGTCTTTATCGATTACTTGCTTCTTTCAATGAAAGAAATGAAATGAAACTAAATATACAAAGACATTTGTATCAGAATGTTCATTGCAGCCCAATTCATAATTGCCAGGTCATGGAAGAAGCCCAAGTGCCCATCGATCCACGAATGGATCAACAAGCTGTGGTATATTGACTACTTTTGAAAGAGGAAATAGTGTCTTATTTATTCATTCCTCCATGTCTTATTATAACAACCCAAGTCTGTAAGGAAATTCAGTCACTAGGCAGTGCCTGTGGCTCAATGGAATAGGGTGCTGGCCCCATATGCTGGAGGTGGTGGGTTCAAACCCAGCCCTGGCCAAAAACTGCAAAAAAAAAAAAGAAAGAAAGAAAAAGAAAAAGAAAATCAGTCCATGGAAAGTCTGAGCATACCAGTGACTCCCCATTTCACACAGAAGAAAAATCTGTCCTGACAACAGCCCACAATTCCCTGGCTGATCTAAGCGTCCACTGCCTTTCTGATGTCACTTTTACTGTTTCCTTCTTACTCATGACTTTCCAGCCACACTAGAAATGAAGAAGTGACAGTTGGTAGCTGCACTACACGGTGCAAATAAATTATTTATAAATGGTTCATTCTTATTTTGGGAATTTCTCTTAAAAAGGAAGGGTTCCAAACAAGGTCACATTAAAATAAATAAATAAATATTTTAAAAACAACAAAATGTGGTCTCTAGAACCAGAATGACTGAGCTCAAATTCTGGCTTTGTCACTTGGCTGTGTCATTTCTGACATGTTACTTCATCTCTCTGTGCCTCAGTTGCCTCAGCTATGATATTTGCATAATAATAATGCCAACCTCCCAGAGTTGCTGTGTTAAGTAAGTTTGTAGATGCAGAATCATGAAGAACAGTGTGCCCAGTATACGTAATAAGCACAAAAGAGATGCTCATTATCTTCAGGAAAAGTGTATCCTGTTTATAAACAAAAGAGAACACAGATATGAGCTCTTTATTTATAAATGTCTATAGTTTATATTGATTCTTAGGTCTTGGAGGGAAGATGGAGGATATTAGTCCAAATACTTCATGTTGTGGTTGAGGCAGTTGGAGCCTAAGGAGGTGAAGAGACTCATCCAAGAACTGTAAGCTATAGTTACTGGTCAGCCCACGCCTGTAAGCTGTAGTTACTGGTCAGCCCAGGATTGGAGTCCCAGATCCCCTAACATCCTAAATGCCAAGTCTGGGTACTTTCTCTTTTACCCTTGGGTAAGTCTCACTTGTATGAAAGCAGCTAAATACCTGGTATGCTCAGACTTCCATGTGACTGAATTTCTTTACAGACTTGCGTTATTATAATACGATATAGAGGAATGAATAAATAAGACACTTTTTTCTTCTTTCAAAGATTTCACTACAGCTGCTTTCCACAGTGCTTTGGCAAATAGACCAGCATTAATATGGAAATTGCAGTAAATTGTTAAGGTGTGCATAATGATAGCCACATTGTTGAAAATGAAATGTTAAGAGAAACCCTTCCTGCACATAGCCTTTCCCTGAAATCTAGAGTCCCATGCAAGATATTACTCTGGTTTTGCCAGACATGTACTCAGTAGAACAATAAATATTAAACTGATCAATGTAGAAGCTTTGAATGAAATCAAAAGAGGAATTGGGCTCATCAGTCAGCTCAGTCTTGCAAATTTGCAGCTATGAATTGTAGGTCATATGTCTAAAGAGAAAGTCCCATGCATTCATCTATTTACTCATTCAATGAGTGATAACGAGCTCCCCCAGGCACCAGCTCTGTGCTAGGTACTTCGGTTTGAAGTAAATAAAGCAGGCAAAGAGTCTATTTTGAATTTATAATAAAATGGTGAGTGATGACCAGGAAGGAAGTAGGCAGGGCACCGTAAAGTAAGCTACTGGGAGGAGCCGAGGTAGATCAGACAGACAGAAGGACAGAAACAGGCAAACGAGAGGACAGGGGCAATTGAGAGTCTACTGTCGTAGACATAGTGGCTTGGCCTAATGGCAGTGCTCCTCAACCAGGGGTGATTGTGTACTTCAAAGGACATTTGGCAATGTCCCTGGACATTTTTGGTTTTCACACCTCGGGAGGAAGGTACTACTGACATCTAGTGGACAGAGTCCAGGGAAGTTGCTAAACATCCTTAAAAATAATTTCTACCCCAAGGTATAAAAAGTTTTAAAGTTGAAAAACTCCAGGCTGCTATGATACCAGTGGAAGCGCAAGGAGGCAGGTTACAGGTCTGTCTTGAGGTTAAACCGTTAATGTAGGAAAATATACGGGGTGAGGGGGAGGGGCAGAAGTAAAACAGAAGTCAAAGGTGACTTGCCAAGTTTCCGGTTTTAATAGCTGGGTGGAAAGTGGTGCTCACACAGAAATGAGAAAATCTGAGAGAGGGCTTGGTGTAAGAGCAGTAACCCGGTAGGTCCAGAATCAAGAGTTTGAGAGGCTGAATCAGTTAGAAGTGGTATTAGAATCAGCTGCTTGCATCTAGAGTTCAGAGGCAAGATCTGAGCAAAAGACAAAACTTGGGGATCTTCTCTTTAAAGGCAGTCTTTAATGACACAATTTTTGGTGCAATTTCACATGTTTTCCAAAGCCTTCCAGCACAGTTTCCAGTAAAGTACCTCTGTGCCCACCATTTTCATTTTTAGACAGGTGCAGCCTACATCGTACTCAAGACTATTTCACGTCATAAACTGTTAGTATGTACTGTAAGTGAATACCAGGAGAAAATTTAACCCCAGCAATGACATAATTTTAAATTTTTAAAAACTTCTTGAAAGCATATATTGATTTCATTGTATATCAGTGATTATAAGCAGCAATGCTAAATTTATTATACTTAAATGAATGTATTTAGTTTAGTCACAGTTACATTGGGTTAAATGTCTAAATAAGGTCTTTAGTTTTTTTAAGGTATTTGCAATTTGTACTATTGAAGGGGCTATTCATGGACTTCAGGGGTTCTTGTCAATGTGTGATTTATATTTCTATTCTATAGAATCATCTAATGTGATATACTGGTTTTTATAAGTGACATTTAGGTAATTCTCATAACTGCATATTTGACAACCTTTTAAAAATGTGCTGCACTAGAAAAAAGTAATACAGGTGGTATTTAATGTCATAGAACCATATGGCCCCACAAAGCAAAAAGAGTATAACGAAGGGGCCAAGAACTCAGAATTTTGATCCTAAGTGGGCTACACTTTCACAGTAGCCTCTAAAAGCCACTTGATCTTTTGATTTTGGTGCCCTGGGTAACATTCTAAGTACACTCAAGTATACTCACCACATTTTGAAAACAGAGAATAACATTTGTATTCCTTAGCTTCCTCCAAGCGATTTTTTTTGCAGGTTGTTATCTTTTAAAAATTAAGTAATTGTAAATGGATTAGTATCCAAGGAATGCCAGCAGCTCTCATAGAAAGCACAGTGCCGCACACTGTTGTACTTCAGCATTATCAACCGCCGTGTATCAACCTCAGCTTAAGATTTAGGGAATGGGGAAAAAGACGGCATGCATTCAATTGAATACTTCTATTCTTAAGAGGACACAATGAAAAATTGTGAATCAAGAGTGATTCCCAGAGTCACTTGGGGCCAAAAAATATAACTGGATGCATATGTGCACAAAATACAGTCCTTCTAGAAAGCACAGAAGAAATTAACAGCAGCTGCAGATCACTCCTGAGTAACCCAACACCACGAGCCTGTATACATGAGCAGCGGAGGGAAGCATTTTAACAAGGAAATAAATTTCCATTGTAAGCTTTACAGAATTTTATAGATGTTACAGAAAAGTAACTTAAGCATGCCATTTATTCTTTAAGAAACATGCTTTAAGAAATGCAAACTCTTTAATATTTGGAACTACCAAAATGAACTGTTTATTCACAGTCTTAAGGTAATACATGTCAAAAGTAGCAAAATTTCCTTAAGCTGTGTTGGACCAATTGTGCCAAGTACCTACCATTACTATGCTATTAATTGTACCAATAGTGTTGAGTCCTTTCCCACTAAACAAAATATTTTAATCTCTACAATGTGGGTAATATTAAAACCAGAAATGAATATATGGATTTTAACCAGAAAAATAATTACCACAAATGAACTGATATACGCTGAGTAACAAGGGTCTTGGGAAATACTGAGCATGCGGTAGCTCCTAATCCTCCAATGGCCCTTAGTGCTGTTATTTTCCTCATTTATCTTAGAAGAAGATAACAAGTCAGAGAGAGTTTATCAGTTAGGAGAGAGTATGTTATGCTGCAATAACAAACATCTCAAAATTTTATTTATTTATTATTATTATCAACATTATTTGGGACAGAGTTTCACTCTGTCATCTTGGGTAGAGTGCCATGGTGGCATAGCTCACAGCAATCACAAATTATTGGGCTGAAGAAATCCTGCTACCTCAGCCTCCTGGGTAGCTGAGACTATAGGTGCCTGCCATAACACCCACCGCCCAGCTATTTTTAGTAGAGATGATGGTATCACTCTTTTTCGGGCTGATTTCAAACTCCTGGGGTCAAGCAATCTACCCACCTCGGTCATTGCTGAGATTACAGGCGTGAGCCACTGTGCCTCAAAATTTTTGTGGATTAAAACATAAAATTGAGTTGTGAACAATTTGTCACCAGAGTGTCGCTGGTCTGACAACTGTTCAGATCAACTGCCTTGCAAAAGTTAACTTAAAGATCCCGGCTGCTTTCATCTCAGCCTCTTAAACTTTCGGAATTACCGTGCCAGGGAAAGAGTCCTTCGGGACCATGCAGAATCTATTGTCTGCCTTCCTTTTCACTTGGAAGTGGGCCATTTCCACAGGCATTTCATTGGCAAAAAAAAAATTCACATGATTCCACTGAAATGAGAGGTACAGGCTTTCATAGAGGAGCAACTGTAGAGAAGGAGAGACCTGGACATGAGTAAGCACCAGCAGTCTACAACAGAGCAATACAGCAATTTAACCAAGACTAAAAACCTAGAAATTGGTAAAGCCAAAATATAAACATAGCTTGTTTAAAAGTTGACTTAATTCTAGACCTGGGGTTCTCAAATTCTAGCCATGAACTATTACAGATTGGCCCTGGATGTATCAGAAAAAAAACTGATGATGAAATACGCTTAACATAAATATTTCAATTTAAAAATAAACCTTCTAAGAGTTTTTGCATTTGTTCTTGCTTAAGAAATACTTACCAATCACTTTATAAACTACTCATTCTTTGAGTTTTGAAGCATGCACTTCTTCAACAAGGCTTTCCCAAACTCCAAAATGAGGTTAGATTACTCCTTTGCTTTTGTCCATATCATACTTAGTTAATGCCCGTGAGTTTCAGGATGATAGTAACCGTGTCCCTGCTGTTTCTCCGGAGCTTGCCACAATGCCTCACACATAGTAGTTTCCCAATAAACATGCATGAAATAAACAAACAAATGAATGAATGGAGAGTTTGACTCTTCTGAAGTAGGTCATACCATTGTTTGAAACTGTCTGGTTTTGGAAATGCTCCCCCAAATGAGATGAAATTCACTCTACCACAATTACCATCCACCATTCTTAATTTCCTTGTTTCTTCTCATTTACCTGACAGAGTAGTACTACTTTTCTTTTGATGTGAGAGCTCTTCACATTTCTTAAGATAACTGGTGTATGCCCCTAATTCTTCTTGGTTTCCTCTATCTTCCCAGTTCCTAAATCCAGATCACTCCCTCTTCTTATCTACAGATATGTTCTATTTTTGTCAATTGTCATCTGTAAGTGTCCGGAATAAGGCATGTTACTTACTGTGCTAACTGACTGGCTTCCGGAATAAGGCATGTTACTTACTGTGCTAACTGACTGGCTTCCAGTAGTGGGATCTGAACCTCCCTTGGGCCTTCAGTGGAAAGTATAGTGTTTGGAACCAGGTAGAAGAGACTTAGTGGGTATTTGTTGAAAGGATGAATGAATGAATGAATGCTTTTTAAGATATAGTAGATTTCTCTTTTAATTATTTCCCATTCTAGGTCAACATACCTGTAGGCTTGTTTTTTATATGGATTGACTCAGGTTTGATTAGTGTCCCAAAATCCATACAGGAAAAAAAAAAAACAAAACTCTATGCGATGTTAAGACAGAACTAGCAAACATTTATATAGAACATTCCCTACAAAGCCCGAAGGAAATTAAGCCAACATGATCAAATACTGATTTCCCCGGAGAGGTGTCCTTGTCCTTCTATAGAGAAATAGTCTTGCAACAGTCTAACCTACATTGTTAAAATAGCCTATCTTCTAGTGTTCAAACGTGACCGTCAAAAGAAATCAAAAACCCAGCGGCTCCCGAGGCTGCCTCTTTCCCAGTTCTGCACGTGTAAATAGCAGCAATTTACAAGAAATGATCCAGAGTCTGGACCGGTAAGAAGCCACTACATAGTCTCAGAGTGTTGAAGATTTATCTTTCCTCCCCTCCTCCTCTTCTTCATCCTTGACAGAGTTAAAACAGGAGCTTTGATAGTCTCTGAAATACTGGCGTTCAGAAAGGCCATTTTCCATCAAATGATGGGACCAGCCATAGTTGGATGTCTCTAAGACCCCCCTAACAGAACCATCGCCAAGATCTCTCTGCCACTCACAGCAGATAGCAGAGGCTGCCTCCGCTCCGACCAGTAGTTTAGATTTGATCTGCCTTGAGGATGCATCGCTCAGTCGACTTTCCAGCTGCAGAGCACAAAGTTGAGGGAGAAGGAGCGTGACTGTGTGTGCGTGTGTGAGTGTGTGTGTGTGTGTGTGTATGTTTGTGTGATCAGTGGGGTTGGGGCGGGCAGTAAATAAAGGGTGGGGCCAGCGAGCGGAGGAGGAAGACCAGGATTGAGGGAGGCAAGAGCGTGGCTTGGATCCCAGTTAACCTGCTGGAGCCCATCGCAGCCCTGCACCAACTCACCCAGTACCCTCTCCGTTCGCCTTCCGTCCTCCCTTCCCCTCCTCGTCTGCATCCTGCACCTGCCCCCTACTTTTGCAGAGGACGAATGAGGGAGACGATCCTGCAAATTGGGGCACCAACTTTCCTCCGCTGGGCTCTGGGCTCCGGGAGCAGGGGCGCGCCGATCCTTCGCGGTCTGCGGCCCATGGAGGAGGAGGAGTGGTGATGGGCTAGCTACAGCCGCGTGGAGCCCCGCGAGCTCAGCCTTGCCCGCCAGCTCCGCGTTCCCACGCGGGTTTCCTCGATCTCGCTCTGGGGGACAGCGTGAGAGTGCGGACCCGGAGCCTCCAGGGAGCATGAGGCGGGGACCTGGCCCAAGTGGGGTACATCTTGCGGGCGTGCGGCGGCGGCTGTGTCTCGGCATGAATTAAGAAGCTAGGAAGATGGAGCGCGGCACACTCCTGGCTCAGCCCGGGCTCTGGACCAGGGACGCCGGCTGGACACTCCTCTACTTCCTCTGCTACGTCCTCCCCCAGAGCGCCCCGCAAGTACTCAGGATCGGTGAGTGAGCCCGGAGCAGCGCCCCAGGCTGCCAGCTCCGGGGACGTGGCTGCTCCCCGCGGCCAGCGCGAACGCACCGGGTCCCGGGCGCTGCGGCGCGCGGCGGTCAGGGGGCAGGAGCTGGGGGTAGTGCAGGTCAGTGCTATGGGAGGCTCCACAAAAAAGGAAAACCGCGTCACTGCTTCCCTCTTGATGGGTCTCGGGCTTCCCCAAGAGGTAGAGGCGGCGGGTTTTTTAATTTGTGCTCGGGGAACGCGAACAAAAGTGCAGGGATCCAGGCTCACAGCGGCCAGAACCCTCCCCAGGTGAGGAGTCGAGCGCCCTTGCAGCCGCTGGAGTTGGGCGCGCGGATGAGCTCTTCCAGGCGGGTGGGTGGGCGTCTGGCGGTCCAGATCTGCAGCCCTGGGGCTGGGAACCTGGGCTCTCGGGCCTCTCCAGCATGCCGGGATATCGAGCAGAAAACCTGGACCATGCCAGGGGTAGGAATATTCTAGAGCCTGCGAGCCCAGACCCTCCAAGTTGGCATCCCTAATTTGGGTTCCTCCACAGAGAGTCTGCCAAGTCTTGGGGCTTCCACTAGAGCGGGGCAGAGTCTGGACCTGACTTTGGCTGAAGGTTCAGGGAGTGAGGAGAACAGTGGGTTAGCATCCCACATACACTGAAGTTTCCACTCGCTCCCAAATCTGCACCCCCTGCCTGCTACCGTCTGGTCCTGCCCCTAGTCCAGGGAACTCCCTGGAAAACTCTGAGCTTTGATCTCAGAGGAGATAGAAAGAGCCAGAAGGCTGAATGTGGGATCCTGGGACAGCCTGAAGAACACGAAAGTCTAGGAAGGGCCACACCAGGATTTGCTCTGCAGAAGCTCACAGGAATTGGGGGGGAGGGCAAGGATTGACAAAGCTCTTCACCTTCTGTCCTTTCCAACTTATCCCATTTGCTGTTAGTCTCATTGCCCCCCGTCTTTTCCCCAACCCCTGATGCTCCTCAGAGACACAGTCACAGAGAAAGCCACAGGTGAAGTCCTGATACCACACGGGGTTCCCAGCTTCTCTCGTCTCCATCTCCTGTCTTTTTTTTTTTTTTTTTTTTTGGTCTGGGCTGGGTTTGAACTCGCCACCTCAGGCATATGGGGCCGCTGCCCTACTCCTCTGAGTCACAGGTGTCGCCCCTCTCATTTCCCATTTTAAGCAGTAAGAGCGAAGCTGTGAGCTCTGAGCTCTTTAAACTCACAGCCTTTCCAGGAACCGACAGGCCTGTCTGCTCCCTGTGAGGCGCTCCCACAGCAATGGGATTGAGCAACTGAAATTTCTCAGTTACTGTTAGTTTTCACCTGCAATTAGCCAGACCACTTACAAAAAGTCAGAACCTAGTGTTTTGCTTTTTTTTTTTTTTGACGCTAAACACACTCATTTGCAAAAATAAATAAAAGTTTCTGACTTTCAGCTGTGTTTTCTTTATGTGGGATATATTTATCAAGGAAAGAGAAGATCCCAAATACTAACTTTGATTACAGACTTAAGTGTTTCTAGACTATAGATCATGATAATGTACATTTTATTAGGTAGTTTAGACTCTTTACTAAAACACTTCCAAAATATTTCTCTAAAAAATATCAATACTGCTCAGAACTAACATACCCTTCATCTGAGATGTGCTCTAGGCTACTGTCCTGCTTTTTGGATGCAATTGACTCTCCTTACCCTGGTAAAAACAAAATATTGTGAACAGTACAAAAATGAGAAATGAATATGTGTGAAAATTTCCAATGCCTGGTAACTTAATTGGTATTTTACTTGTATATTACTTGAATATGCTTTGAAAGAAACCAATCTAAGGATGCCAGAAACAGCTGTTCCATCTGATATTCCTCCTTCTTGTACTACTAACTTAAGGCAGCATTTTTTTTCTACAGCCCCCAACTCTAAAGGAACTCAAGGAAGGGGGGTGGAAATGTATGCTTTAAGATGTATTTGCCTGCAGATCTAAGTAAGATCTAAGTATCCAACCTCCAAGCTATCACAATCATTTAAAAGTAGTTTCCAAAGTGAAAATAACCTACATGATTAACTGACCTTAAAATATATGCCACGAGATAATGAGATTTCCTTCTTCTAAAGGGAGCCAAAATGCATAAAACAAAATTGCAGGACCTGCTGTTGCTCATGTGTAGTACAAATGTCTTACTCCTTCTGGCCTTGAATGACCTGTGGTTGGCATGGGCACTGTTGCCCTGTATGCTCTTAAGGACCCAGGCGTACTTTTAAACAGGCGACTCAGCACCATGGTGACCAGCTGTAGCTCAGAGGAAACCTACCTCTCTGCAGGGAGGTTCTTGCGTCAGTCAAGTCCAACGCTGAACACAAAACATCAAAGGGGTTGGGGACTAAGCAAAAGTGTGTATGTGTCTGTGTGTGCGATGTGTGTATGAAGGAATGAGAAGACGAGGACTGTATTCTTTCCCGTCTCTTACATCTTCTTCCCAACAAACCACCAACCATACAGCCAACCAGGCAACCAAAACAAATGCTTGGCTATTCACTTGCATGCGTTCAGTGACTTAGAATATCCCGAATAAAGTACACCATAAACACCAGGCACTTCGTACTCCATAATTTATAGAGAAAAGGCACTCAAATGCTTGAATGAATTAATTACTGGCCAACTTCTCTTTCCAGAGTGTCTGCTTAAACTTCAGGTATTGAGAAAAGGTATAAAATTTGAAGTAAAACTCATGTGTGCTATTTCAGAGGTCATTGATTATGCATTTACACATGGTTCGAGTTCCTATTGTGAATGTCTATTGGAAAGTTTGCAAGCTTATGCTACAGATAGAAGACATAGAAAGGAATCTGTGGGATACTGTTTCCCTGAACATCGCAATGTTCCTATTGCACTCCAGAACTTTCCCAGCAGCTTTCATGGAAGAGAAATAGAGCTGGCTACTGAGAATTCTGTGGGGCTGCCTTGGTCATTTCTGCCTCTCTGTATATACTAGTGTGTGTCAAAAAATTGATTAGGACACACAATTAGTTGATCTGTGAGCTTCACAATCACAACTATCCTCCTTAATCAAACGAGTAGCCAACTTATAACTAAGAGTTTGGAATGTAGGTCCATTCGTAGATGATGGCCCATCGCCATTAATGGGAAAACAAAACCACTTCCATATGCTTATGCAATTTCTGGGGCAAATATGTCATATTTATACAAATAACAGGAAGATCCATTTCGGTAGTGTATTTGTGTGTGTCATTTCAACACGCATCATCAGAGAAGTCACAGTAAGGACATAGGATTAAGAGTTGAGTGAGGCTTGCCAGGCTTTGTGACGCATGCTTTGGTGTCAGAAAGCATAGGTTAGAGTCCTACCTCCAGAATTTACTAGATATATCTCTCAGTGGAAGACATTTTGTTCCGCCAAGCTGTTGGTTTTGCACCTGAGAAATTTAATTAAAATTAATGCAAACTTCAAAAGGGCTTTGAACAATTGTTGGATACATTGGTTGCATTATTATTATAGTTATTTTGTTTTTACTTTTTATTTAACATTTTCTTCCTGAACAGGGACTTACCATTGATGTGGTATATCTTTCTAAGACATTTAATACATTTAAGCCTAAATTTCTTCATCTATGAACTAGCAGGAATGATATTTACCTTTCGTGTTTCACAAAGGAGAACCAAATATACCCATTTTCTAATATACACACAAACCATTAAATAAATATCGTAATTTCTATGTCATATAAATGAATACAGTAATAATTATGTAATTAGAAAGAAATCTGTGGGATATTGTTGTACCCGCATTGTAAAAATTTATATGAATGATTTGGAAAGTTATAGTGACAACATAATTATCCACAGGCTTTTATTTCTTTAGGGGAGGCCCCAAATTACTTTATGCCAATCATTATGTTGACTGTAGCATCATTTTTTATTATTTTTTACCAAAAGATACCCCAAATTGTAAGTAATCATCATATTTGTTCACTGTTTTGCTTAAGTGTACAGAAAATTATGACTTTTACATTTTAAGCCCTTAAGTTTTCATCGTTTTACTCTTATTTATTCCACAAGTGTTCGCTGAGTTCTTACTCCCCTGCCACGAGCCAGGCACACTTTCAGGCACACCACATACCACAATGCACAACCACCTCTGCTCCTTTGAAGCTTCCGTTCTGGTGATTTATAATCTATGTTATCACTTATTCATTAGATGCTTTTAAATTTTTTTTCAAATATTATTCTTGGAGAGTTTTTAATTAATGTTGCACCTCTGACTTACTATGTCAATTGCATAGTCAACTTGGAAGAGGTTTGAGTTTCCAAATGCATAGAGTGCAGAGACAGTGGGTTCGCGCTACCAAACCCGGAACAGAGACTCAGGAGAGTTGCTTTTGTTCAGGAAGATCTGTTTGGCCTGAGATAGAGTCATCCTAAGAGGGAAACCTGTGCCTTCAAAAGCAGATTGTTTCTAAAGTAAACTTGAAAACATCAGCTGGCCCTTGAAAAATACGAGAGGAAAAGTGTCTGATGGTGCGATTAGAAGGTAGTCCCTGGTTAATGTGAAAACATTTCTGCAAATGAACAGATCTTTTGCCCTGTGATTTTGTCTGCATCCTTAATCTTTTTGTTTAAGATTAAATTTATAGACCTAATGATAACACTATAGAGACCCCAACTGTAGCTACTTTTTCTGCAAGGTTTGTGACGCCCAGATTTTATTAGGAAGTACAGAATGTGGCGACTTTGCGGAAGTTCAATTGCTAGCTTGTAGGAATGCAGGAACTTAAAACTAGCTGTTCTGATCTCAGACTTCAAGCTCTTGGCATGAAATTATAAACAATGTCATATTGTGTATGGACTTGTGTATGCACTTATATAACAAGGCAGAGTAAACTGAAATCAAAGGTAAGAGAAATAAGCTATTACTCTTAGTTATTCGGGGGTAACTGAATAGCTTAAAGTGAACATGATGTATAGTTGAGGTAATAATAAAGGAAAAAAGGTGTTCTTATCAGTGGACTCTCCAGAATTTCTCTTTCCAAAGGGTTCAAGGACTGCTGTCAAGGTGAAGGGAAAGCCTTGCCACTTATGCCGAGCAAACACACTGTTTTTAGTTAGTTTTTAGTGAATGTGTACAGTTAACTGGGGTGGTTTAGACTTGCAGGGGAGTCCAATCTTTTCTTTCTTCTCTGCTAGACAACGCGGAGGAGGAATGAGTTGTCTTGGGCTACACATTAAATACACAAAGCTTATTAGCAAAAAGCAAAACAAAGCAAAACAAGGTCTGTGTACACTTTTTGTGATATCTTACACTACAGATAAGCAAAAAGGAGTCTCACAAAATCAGCATGCAGCCCCACAGGCTGGACACCCCTAGAGAGGAAGGATTGACGGAGATAATGATGGTGGGGAGTTTCCATAGCCCTCCATCCCCTTTTGTTGTTTCACTAATAATTATCCACGCAACCTAGAAAATATCATCTATGTCCCAAATGTTCTCAAAAGCTGTTTGAATAGAAGAAAGAGTAATGAAGGCCTCCAGGTAGAAGGGGTTCATATTTTCAACTGCCTTATTTTAAATTGACTGACCCTGTGAAGATTGTTTTAGTTTGTTTTTTTTATCTGCAATTTTGTTATCTAGAGAAGAGAATATAATTCACCTTTTGTTATAAAGAGGAAATGTGATGTTATATATGAAACGCATGGCACATCGTAGACTTTGTGATGAAGACACTTCCCTCCCGCCATTAATGAACTTTTGTGCTCAAAGATGTCAACGTGTCTGATCTAGTAAGGGTGGGGAAAGGGTCCTGCTTGGAGATTCAGCAGGCACATTTGTTTAGCAAAGACTCTGACATTTTGCAGTGAAAAGGCCCCAAAACAAATGTAAAAAAACCCCTATTTCTTGTGTGTAATACAGTATCTTCCACATTTTATTTATCAGAAGACCCTTATTGTGAAACATGACTATACATGTCTCTCTGCACTCAGGCTCCCAGAAAATCCTGGAAGAAACATCAGCCCATAAAACCACCAACATTTCAATACACTCATCCAAATTTATATGGCCTCACATTCCGTGGCTTCTTCAGTCTAACCCAGAGTCTGTCACTTTCTGTCTCAGAACTTTAGGATAAAAGTTCAAGAGCAGAAGTTTAATACTTGTTGATCTCTTTTATTTAGAAAATATTCGTAAAATACCATTACATACTCTAAAAGTATGTCATTTATGAGTTTAAAATGTGACCTAGAGGCATTTCTCTGGTCTTTTTAAATAAACTTTCTTTTTAATATTGTTTTAAATTGAAAATTTATGAGTCATAATATGCAGAGGGTGCCAAAAATATCTATGCATTTTAAGAAAAGGAAAAAAAACTGCATTGAAATTGTATTATGTGATACACTATACTGATAATGTTTGTTATCGTGTATATTTTGTATCTTGTATCTCTTATAATTACGGAAGTCAAACGTGACTTGAGTGTTGCAATTATAATCCACATTTTTCTCTTCGTAAACTGTGTATACGTTTTTGGCACCCTCTGTATTGTTCAGGAATATAATTTGTGGTAAATTAAAAATCTATCTGTATTTAAAATTGAACCTATTAATTTATCAAATGATTATCTGATTATTTCAGTGATGAATTCTTATGAAGAAATGAAAACATTCAAATTAAAACTTAAAACAGATGCATTTCAACTAAATCAACTTAATTAATTTCTTGCCTTGATTTACTGCTGAGATCAAATTATTGTATCAAGTTGGAAAACTCCTGAAGTCTTTTAACAGTAACACTGTGTTTATAATAAGGGAATTGGGAAAAGGTTAAGGTTGGAAAGGAAAATTTTTAAAATGCAAAGAGGTAAAATATTTGATTATGTAATCACAGTTATTTATGAACTGCTAAAAAATTCAAAATCTTTAGAACAACTTTTCTAGGTCACTTGGACAATATTTTACCTTTTGTTCTTACTAACAATTTAGAGACTTTAAAAATACATAATTTTATATAATAACATGTTAACATATTTATGAACTCCTAAGAATGATTAGTTACAAATTAGAATTAAGGGGCAAGAGGGTATTGGCTAAATGATCGATAAACTCCTACACAAATTAATCTCATAGAAATACCATCTGAGCCCTTAAAAATACTTTCTTTCAAATCTTTAAATTATTTGGTACATTGGTTAGTTAGGTTAGTTGAATTGGAAAGATCTTCCCATGTTATGTCTTCTGTGGAATTTTTAGTTTAGTGCTGTACTGGCTGGGTAAGGCAAAAATGCAACATAAAACAACATCCAGCAGCCTGTCAATACTCCTTAAAATTTCTATTTGGTAATGTTTCAATAGGAGGTCAACAATGCAGATTTATATATGTTTGTTTTTATTTAATAGGAATCTAATGATTAATTGTTATTATTACCATCAGTTATAATTTAGAAACTGATAGTTCATTACAACTTACTATTTCCCTTTAAAAAGTAAAAAAAAAAAAAATACATTAAAACACATTATTTGTTATGCTGAACTCGTCCAGGAGTCCATACCATGTTACAGTAAAGTATGCATTTTACTTGATGATTGATTACTAGTATACACACACATCTCCTAGCCCTGTCAGCTGAGAGGCCCTAGAAGCAATTACACCCCTAGAGCAAGAAGCACTCCTGCTACCCACAGTATCTCGGAGGAATGGATAAGTCCGACACTGGGGAAACGGACATACAGGATGATTCCGGAGTATCTCGTAAGTGGCTGAAAATAAGAAAGTGCTCCTGTGCCTCCATACTGATAAAGATAAATGACTAAGTAAATAACTAAAGATAACAAGCAAACCTCTCAAGTGGAAGAGCTGGGTGATCAAAGTCACCATCTCTAATAGTTGATTAACATATACCAAGTTTATTCACACTTGGTATATGTGGTGCACATGGAAATTTACTAACCTGATCCTCTGCCCTAAAGCCCAGAATCCCACTCTAATCATGAAAAAACATCAGACAAATTTCAGTAGAGTGGAATTTACAAACTATCTAAACAATACTCATTAAACCAAAGTCACAAAAAACAAGCAAAGTTTCTGACAACTGTCACTTAGAGACATTTCAATGGCAATACATTTCGACTGAATAGTGAAAATATAATGTGTTATCCTTAACAGAATGCTGAAAAATAACATTTGAAAATACAAGGTCTTTGAATGAAGATTGACTTTACTTAATTTATTACTGTTAGTTTAATTTTTATACTGATATAATAATAAGAGTAGCTAAATGTGGAGAGTATATGGAGAGTCTCTAGCCTATCTTATCAACTTTTCCATGAATCTAAAAAGCTGTTCTAAGAAATGGTCCATGAAAAGAAACAATTCATCCCCTGTCACTGTTCCTCCTATTCTTCAGTAAATAAAGATCTGTAACTAATTGTAGCAGGAGAAGAAAGTAATTATTGTTCACTCCATACACTATCCGCAAGATTTTTTAAGAGTATCATTAAAATAAAGCCAACAATATTTAATGTTGAAAAAAATCATTAAAGAAATAAACTTTATGCAAAAATTGTTATTGATACAATGTGTTGCTTATATGTCTTCTTTAGAAATCTCCAGTGAGTTCATAGAAAACCGGATATTAACTGTACCCATCCATCAGCTCTTGGTTTTCTTTCGAGTTCCTTTCCTTAGCACAATTGTCTAAATGTGCCTTTAAAAATCAATACTTAATTCCGAGAGCCAGTAAAGCATTTCCAAATTCAAAGTGGGAAATGATGGCAAAAATCGAGGTTTTTAAAATGAATAATCAATTAAAACTTTTAAGGATTTTCTTTTTTTTTTAAATTCTAAATTTGGTAAATGAAAATGGTAGATTATATATTTGGGCAATCCCTAAACAGAAGCTGCAGTGGCGGGACCTGGCTGTGCTCACATTTCCATTGAGTGAGATGTGATTGTAGCTCATCTCCCAGAGATGCATCAGTCAGATAGAGCCGTCCTTCAGTGTGCAGGCAGCATTATTTGCCTTTTGAATTCTGGGCAGTGTTTGTTCCTTTTGTTCTCTGGATATATTTGAACCCTCAGGCTGTTTCCATACATGTCCACTGAATTGGCAAGAACTTTTATAAATGATCTTGAGTCACCTAAATGTTCAACGGAGGGAAATCGTTAAGGAAAGAACAGGTGGCTTCATCTGTGCTGCTACAAATGACAGGATTTCATGCTGTTTTGTGGCTGAATGATATTACACTGTGTGTGTGATATTACATTGTGTGATATATCTATATCTCACATTTTCTCCCTCCATTCATTCTCTGATGGACACTTAGATTAATTCCACATCTTGGCTATGGTGAAGAATGCTGTAAAGGATGTAAGAGTGAAAAAAATCTCTTCCACATACTGATTTCAATTCCATCTGACATATATGCACAGAAATAGCACTGCTTACTCATACGCTAGTTATGTTTTGGGGGTTTTGAGAAGCCTCCATACTGTTTTCAATAATGGCGGCATGAATTTACATTCCCACCAACGGTGGCTAAGGGTTCTCTTCTCTCTGAATCCTTGTCAGCATTGGTTATTTTTTTGTCTGTTTGACAATAGCCATTTTAACTGGGATAAGTTGACTTGACAAATGAAGCATCCATTAAATCTGACCCTTATGCTGAAATAAATGGAAAATGCGAACAAAATACTACAGGCCACAACACGTGGTTTTATGCACTTTGGGTTGAGAATTTATACAAGTCATTCTTGGCCATAAGTGAGCACTTTCAGTTAGTGAATGTAGAAAGGCAAAGTCCATTTGTTTTGTTAAGACGGTGGAATTAAGGGTGAAATTTCTATCAATGATCTTTTTCCAATTGAAAAATGGCTAGTTACAGAACGGTGAAGGTTACCGTTCTGTGAATTCTAGCTTATCAAAGCATCATCTGCCTGCAGGTTGGCATCGTGAAAAGCACACTGGAACAATAGTACGTCCAGCTGTTGTGGTTCTTAGGTTGGCCATGTCACACGATATTTTAGGAGGTCTGTCCCCTTCCTTGTCTGCAGCTAATGGTGAACAAGTGCCTGGGCATATCACTGCTCCCCAGGGCTGCAGTCCCGACAGTGTTGCCTTTATTTTATTTTCATTGCGATGAACTGAGATGCTGCATGAACGTGTGCAACTGCGGCAGGGGTCCTCAAACTCTGTAAACGGGGGCCAGTTCACTGTCCCTCAGACCAGGAGGGCTGGACTGTGGGCCCTGGGATGAGTCAGCTGCTAAGCAGAACAGCCAGCGGCGGCAAAAACACCCGGCGGGCCGGATAAATGTCCTTGGCACCCACATGTGGCCCACGGGCCTTAGGTTGAGGATGGCTGGTGTTGTGTGTGTATTTCACACTTGCAGCCACAGCATCAAGTATGTGGAACTTCATTCATTTCCCTGAAATTAAACTTAACTAGGTACACAAGACGCTATTTTCACTGGGGCCACATCAAGGTCTTCACTTTCAATTAAAATTGCAAGCTTTTGTGAATCTCTTTTCTCTCTTCTCTCTGCAAAGATAAAAAGATTTTAAAGGAGAAGTATTTGCTGTTTTCCTCCAGGACACCCACTGGGATGTGACTTGTCCCATGTGATCCTGGGTCTTGGCCTCCAAGGCCATTGCATCCTCTGCCCACATCCTTGGCTGGGGAGCCCCACAGGACTCACTTTGCAGCTGCTGACACTTCCAGGCACGGCACAGTCTCCATCTGGACTGTTTACCCAACACCTCATCAAGGTGGAATTCATGACCCACACAGCAGCACCCAGATCCAAGTGACCTTCAAACTTTGCTTGTCACCTCGGGCCCTTTCTCATCCAAGTATGCTCTGCCTTCACATTGGGTCTCCTGGGGGCACTGTGTGTAGCAAAACGTATGCCCTGGTTCTCTAATCCCAGAGACCCAATTGCACATGACCCAGGCTCTCCCTGAGTCTGAGGCCTGCTGTTTTCCTCCTACCCTGGCTGCAGGTCTCCCCTACCTGGAAGAAGGGGAAACATGGAGCCGAATTCTTATATTATCACACACTTAGTTCAACTCTGAGGTTCGGGCTGTGAACATGATGATGATGTTTAAAGCAAAGCTTTTAAAATCAAAGGAACAGTGAACGAAGCAACAATAACAACAAATTTTGTAAGTTTCAGTAACAGAGCCTAAACTTTTAGGAATAGTCTCTCTTTTTCTCTGTCTGTATATGCATATCCCCAACATCTTTGGCACCAGGAAACAGTTTGTTTTTTTGTTTGTTTGTTTTTTATTAAATCATAGCCATGTACATGAATGCAATTATGAGGTACAATGTGCTGGTTTTATATATCATTTGAAATATTTTCATCAAACTGGTTAACATAGCCTTCATGGCATTTTCTTAGTTGTGTTAAGACAGTTATACTCTACACTAAGTAATTTCACATGTACCCTCGTAAAATGCACCGTTTTGTGTTCCCACCAATTACCCTCCCTCCACCCATCCTCCCCCTCCCCTCCCAACCCCTCCTCTTTCCCCTTCTTCTTGGGCTATAATTGGGTTACAGCTTTCCTATGAAAGCTATAAATTGGTTTCATAGTAGGGCTGAGTACATTGGATACTTTTTCTTCCACTCTTGAGGTACTTTGCTAAGAAGAATATGTTCCAGCAAGGGAACAGTTTTATGAAAGACAATTTTTCTACAGAAGGCAGGAGTGATTTTAAGAGGATTCAGATGCATCATATCTCACCCAAGATCTCCAAGCAGGACATTCTGCTGAGGAGCACACCCTCTAGATACCGCGTGTGTGCAGTTCCCAGTGGGCTCATGCTCCTGTGAGAATCTATTACCCCACCGATCTGACAGGAGACGAGTTTGGGTGGCAATGCAAGTGATGAAGAGCAGTTGTCGATACATCTGGAACATCACTTGCTGGCCCACTGCTCTCCTTCTGCTCTGGCCAATGACTGATAATGGTGTATGGCCTGGGGGTTGGAAACCACAGATACACACTCTCTCTATATGTAAAATATACCAATAGTGATAATACACTGTGTAATAAATAACACAATACATAGCTGTGTATTTTGTAGAGATTATTTTTGTTAATATGCATAATAAGCATTGTATATGAATATTGTATATATTGATTACATATATTATCATATACATTACAATATATAAGATGGAATACATAATATATTATATGATATAATACATATGTATTAATATATGAATACAGTATATACATATATAAATGTGCATTCATTATATAGTTCCTTTAACACTATATGTATTGCATACACATATTTTTACATACATTATTACACACATTCCAATATATAATACTGAATATAATATACAATATATATTTATTCATATATAAACCATACACATATATTAAGATTCCAATTTGCATTTTTCTCTGTATTCTACCTATTCTACTGGGGCAGGGGGACTCAAATACAATGCCATTTTTGTGTTTTGAATAACTAGGTAGAGGTAACATAATGAACCCTGTCTGTGACTGCTGATCGTGAAGACAGAGAAAGGGAGAGTGGGAGACACAGGGCCTACCCAGAACATACTCCTCAGAAACCAACTTGCTATGTCTCCAAAATGTTCTCAGGGTACCATTGCTTTTGAAGTATGTTCTGTGGGCCATCAGAACATCCTTGTTGGTCAGATTGAAGAACGGGGAACAGGTGCCACCATCTAGAACCCAATTAACATGGAAGACAGATGACATTTTGCTGCATTTGTGGGGCATTTGTCAGAAAATAGTATCATATCACAAATAAAATGACTTACAAAAATAATAATTCAATGGAAAATACAATAAAATTATTACAAATAATTGTCCATTATTTGTTTAAAATGGGTAGTATACCCTTGTCAGAATCATAATTTTAACTAAACGGCAAAAAGAGAGAAGTCAAAATGAAAAATCCCTTTGAACAAACTATAGAAGATATACGTTTTAAAAACAGCATATATTATCGAAATCTATCCAGGTAAATACAAAAGACGTAGTCTCCATCTTTCTTTGTGGCTGAATTATATTCCATGATATACCTAAAAATAAAAAAATATATATATACAAAAAGTATAAATATGTAAAAATAAATTTAAAATACTCATGCTTAAGGCCAGGCAGAGCCTCCACAGATCTTAAAATCCACCTGACTCATTTGATAAGTTAGAAAATTAAGGCCCCCAAACTAAGCTGATGTAAACACTGAGTAACAGAGCTGTGACTCCTCCTCATCAGGGCTATTGTCTCACCACTTTGGTTTTTTATGCAATTTATTTGAGAGGCATTAAAAATCTATATCTGAATGAATGAAAAACAGGAATCATCCAATAAAATACACAAAAGCTTCAAAATACAAATAGCAGGGGGCCAAACAGTGTGGTTTTTAAAAAGCAGAATGCTCTGCGCAGAGATGTGAAGCTTTGAGGTGTGTCTTAAAGCAGAGAGTGGGCGTGGAACACAGAAGTGAGGCAGGGGAATCATTATTGTAAAAATTCAAAGCCAGGGAAATTTTAAGATCCAGGAAAATATTGGTAAAGAAATCTTAACAGAAATATGTTAAACTATACCTGTCTTGGTGGATTTTTTTGTTTATTTTTACTAACTCTGTATTATCTATGTGTTTCCAGTCAACTTACAGTTACTTAAGTGAGCGGAAATATCTTGATATCCAAATGAACTCTAGAAAAAAATTACAATGAGCAATTATAAATGAGTAGGATATGGCCCAGCAATTTAGATTAATTAGGGTGTATTATCATTATATTTTATATTACTCTGATTTAATTGAAAAGATTTAAATGAATGTTATCTTTTATTTAAGTTAGATGCATGTACATACAAGGGCAGGAGGCTAACAGGTAACATCCATCACTTATTTTGTGAAAATGTTATAGCAAACCAAAAAGACAGCCTACCGTGTTCATAGACCACTTGTGTATCAGATGTAAGGAAAGCGACATGGAATGTGTGATAAAAAACAAATTTGTGAACAGTGCCTGAAGAGCGTAATAAAATAAGTTTGCTGTCCTGCTCCTGAAGTCTACACTGCCCTTGTTTCATGTGAAATCATCTTTCAAATTGACTTCTGGGTTTTGCTAAGTAACATTTGGCCTTTTCGTCTTCCTTCAGACAATGAAGTTTTAATTTATGTTTGCACACACTCTCTGCCATTTACTTTTTCATTCTTATATTTATAGCTTGTCTTATTCTAAAAACACTTGAAAGGCTTACAGAAATACATATATTGTAACCTGATAAAGCACATTAATGAAAATAGAGGTAAAGGTTAAACAAGAGTATCATAGAGATGCTTCCCTCAAGAGATGCCAAGAGTGGACCAAAAAATCGTATCTGCCCTTCCTAGCAACAGAAGAGTGAGACGGGGACAAATCCCAGCGCTCAGAGCTCAGCATTTGCTGAGATAAATTATAGATTTACTAAGTGAAAAAAACATAAAAGAATTCATCCCATAGTATAAATTTACTAACTATCCCTTAGTATAGATTTACTAAGTTAAAAAACATTAAAGAATTTATCTCCATAAAGGGAACTGATGTGGTGAAATCTATAGTGTGCTTCAGACATTTGTTTCCTATGAAGTGCTCAGTAAAACTCAGTAAAACTCTGTACTAGGACACCACACAGTAATGATAACACCTCTCCAAAACCACAGCATGGGACTCTCAAGTGTGCTTTGATCTAAGACTAAATTTTATACTATCTAGGGGAATGGACAGCTTGCCTATCTCTTCTTCACCATTCATAATTATTCATTTGAATAATTTGTGAGGAGAGCATCCAAAAGTTAAAAGGATGAGGGTTTCGGATGAGGACACACAAACATCAGAAAGTCGGGGTGAGGTTCTTCCGTGGTGTTAAGAAACCCAAGGGAAATACTTGACTAGAAGACCACCTCACCTACGGAGTGGATGAGACGCCCAAAAGCAGAGCCATAGTTTTATTCATGAAATCCTTGGAATTTATCACATTAAGTGCCCACATCAGTGACAGTCATTTGTGTACACTGGAGAACCAAGGATGCAAATATTCTCAAATGTTGACCAGAGCCATTAAGAGAAAAATATATAGGGGAAAGAAAAATTGTTTTAAAACATCAGATTTAATAGTACATCTTTCAAGTAAATTCTATGTTAGGTAAATCGGGAACTATATACTGACATCCTATAAGATTGTCTATAAATCCATGGGTGTTCAGTTAGTCCACCCACCACGGTGACCAGGTTTTAGAGCAGTTGATCTTAGACTATCCTTCTTCGTAAACACAGAATACAAGTAGCCATGTCCTGGGGTCAAGGCTTCATGGCTATATATGCACCTGTAGTTCAGATAGTAATTTTCTATTTTTTGTATGTTTTTGTTTTTGTTAGATTTTGTATTCCTTATGTGCTTAGCTGTGTTTTATTTCATCATTGTTGTTTTGTTTTTTATTAGAATATGCTTTGCAGATCTTGGTCATCAATAAAGCTTACATCTTTCCTATTCTCTTTGAACTTTTCAGATACTCCTTTGTAATCCTAATTATCTCCTCTTAGTTTACCTAAAAGTACTATTAATTACACGAGGCTGAAGGGGGAATAGCTAAATTGTGTTGGTTTGTGCCCTGAATATCAAATTTGTGACTTTTCTTTAGAATCCATATTTTAGAGTATGGCGATGGGTTTAAGATTTTAAAACAAGTAAACAAAACTTGAAACAATGGTGGGCTTGGGATTAAGATTTTGATCTTTCTCTGTAGATCCACCTTAAATTTTATTACCTATGTCTGCCCACCACTTGCCTTTTTTTTTTTTCTGAAAGAAAGGAAACAGTCATTAAAACTTCATGATAGATTTCATTCCCAAAGCTACATTTCTCTACTTTGAGCTAAAAATTCCTGTCACATCTGTAAAATACTAACGTGAGCTCCAAATTGTGTTAATGATAGCTTCCTTCTATTTTGTACGTTTATGATCGCATTTTTTACGATCTTTATCCAGCTTCCCCTCTCAAATATTATCCTGAACACAGTCCATAAGAAATTATGCAGGAGTAGAACTTCTCCATTACAGCTGCCTAAGAAAAGCTAGAAACTGATATTTCCACTGCAAAGTGATGTGCAGAAGAGAGAAAAAGAATCCTTCTGGGTTTTTGAAAGATAGAATATGTCACACTGTAAATCAATTTATGACCGTCCAAGTCAGCATTATATTTTATGATTCTATCGATAGCATAATTCCTGCACAGGCAAAAACAAAGGCAGTGGGAAGACCCCCTTACCTGCAGGTATCAACACACCCACGTCACACAGAACTGGGTAAATCAATACAGGAGCCCTTTTAACAGATAGATAGATAGATAGATAGATAGATAGATAGATAGATAGATAGACAGACAGACAGATATTTCAAAACCCTCTCTGCATATTGTCCTTGAAATCTGCTCAAAAACCTGGTTTGCCTGGGGCAGATCAATGCGAGACCCAATAATGAAATGGAAGTGGGAAAGGACTGAAGCCCACCACAGCAGAGGTAATGAGTGTGAACTTCAGTCGTTTTTCAAAGCCGAATAGCTGTTTTACTTATTTTTTAAAGGATCATTTAAATAACCATAAGTTATAACGTGTAAGCATGAAAAATACGGTTAAAAAGAAAGGATGATAAAAACAAGTGTATTTGGATTGCTCCTGATACACAGTGTGATTTTTTTCCATGATGATAGTATTTTCCTGAGATTTATAGTATTCATGCGATATTGTTAAAGATATAACCATTTCTCTATAGTGAAAAACTGTATGTATGTTACATCATTGAAGGGTGGGAAGAACAGTAGATATGTATTACTGTAACGTAATTATGAAGTCAATTTTCTTCTACCTGTAGAAATTGTTTTTTTCAACAGGAATTTTTTTGAAGAGGTAAACAAATATATAGGAAACTTATTTCAAAAATGAAATGCTCGTTGTTTTATTAACTCACATTCAAATTCGAACTTTTTTTGTTAGACATAGATCATTTGATACACCTGTTTATATACCATGCCTTCATTGTTGCTATGAAGTAGAAGGTAGTTATTCCTAATATAACGATTTCATTGATGTGGAAATTGAGACGATTTCATGCATAAATTCAAACCAATGGAGAGCAATCTTATATTTAACCTGGTAGTGAAAAAATACATCTGTGCATAAGTTGTCCAATTTAATTGCCTGCACAATCTGGATTTGGATAATTGCCAATCTTTCCTTTCATGGAGCTTTATTTACAGAACAATAGTATCACCCAGCAGCAGAACTATTTTAGTGTGCCATCAAATGCGAAGGTAAATCCATTTACTTTCAAAATGATTCTGGGTCTACTTTAAGGTAATGGGCCATCTGGTACCTGAAGGAATACCAGAAGTGTTTTGTGAATAGTACTTTTAAATTTTTTTAAATTACTGTAGCTACATTTCTTTTAAAACACTGCCCAATTCTATTTTTCAGGCTTTCAGTATATATTCATTTACATAGCCATATTACAGTGAGCTTATGTGCCTGAGAAGCACGATCACATTCAAAAGACTTAATTAAAAGTATAGTGAACACGAGTGAAACTTTGATATTAGATTTTCTGACCTATGCTGGCCTGTTGTTTCTTGATTTATTTGATTTATACAGACTCCACTTTTACTTGAAAAGCCCTAGGGAATGATTACAGATTAAGACATTTTCAAAACTGTAAAATAAAACCATTAAGAATGGCAACAATTTGAATTAATCATGTTCTTCATAAGCTGTCCAATGAGGACTAAGTCTTTTTAATGCGAAGTATATTGGAAAAACTTTGCACTAGTATTTCAGCAGTGCCTTTCCATTACACCTGTATATGAATTTGAATCTGTCAAGTTATTCCTCTAGAAGAATGAAACTCAACCAGGAGCAACTTTTACTCTCCAGAGGACATTTGGCAATGTCTACAGATATTTCTGTTCATTTCCACCCATGGGGGTGGGGGAGCTCCTACCGACGTCTAGTGGGAAGTGCTCAGGAGAGCTGCCAGACACTGGGCAGAGGGGCCCTTGCCACAGAGAACTAACCAGCCCAGAATGCCAACAGTACTAACCTTGAACTTTAAGATAGAGAGTATGAATACAAACCTAGTGCAAGTTTAGAACAGATGCTTTGGAAATCTTGCTGCAGAAAAAAATGAATAAAATAAAATAATCAAGAACATTTGCCCAGATGGTATAGACCAGTGATTTTCAGCCAGTGTGCTGTGAGGGGAACTTAGATATGCCATGGAGATTTTAATGGATCATTAATCAAATTATTTTCAAAAGAAGTCCAAAACTCTTTTTTTAAATTAGTGTAACTTAACATGTGCTGAGGAAGTTTGACTTTAGTTTCGAGTATGGTTTAGGGTTTAAAAATGTAGAAAAACACTCATATAGACAGGGACCACATGCCTTGGTTTTGCCATGAACTGGGGACTTAGTTTTTGACAATACTTCTCTTACTCAGTGTTTCTGGTACCTTTTTGGAGACACACATTATCTGAAACACAAAACAGAGAGGGTAGAGAGTTACCAAATCTTGGATGGAAACGCAACACATTTGATGACTCTCCAGTTGTTTTGAGTGTCAGCTGTATGCAGGTTACTGGCCACACATGAATGAGAGGAGGATTCATTCTGTCTTCATAGAGCTTATACTCGACAGAAGGCATAATGATGTGAATTAGATCATCACAGAAATAAACACTTAGTTGTAAACTATGAAAAATATCGTGACTGTGATTCTTGGTGGTCTGAGCTCCTTTAATGGAAAAACATACATATGTAAGGAAAGTCAAAGAAACTTTTCCACAGTAAAATATTTTTGAGTTTAGATCTGTAAGAGAAGTACTTTCTGTAAAGGGATTTTTAATGTGTCTTCATTGACTATTTAACTCTTTCATCAAGTCCTTTTGTGTGTGGGGGCAATGTCCTTTTCCAGTAACCCTTTCTAAATAATGGGAAAACTAAAACAATTTCTTAGGTTAAATTTGCATTGCATACCAGGTGTGGAACCACTAGCTGTCTCCTTCAAAGGAATAATTTGAATCTCCTCTCTGGGTAATAGAGAAGTGAAAGAGAGTATCCTTATCATCCCCTAGGAGCTCTGAACAAAAGAGCAGAGTAGGGAATTTCCAGGAAAACAATTTTTAAAAATATTTCTCCCTGCCTAAATCTGAGTTATTTCTGACACTATTCTGCTTGAGGGAGAGTCCTCTTGGGTCTTTAAGTCCCTTTAAGTCCCTTTTAGTCCTTTCCCCCCAAAAACAGGGAATCAAAGAATGTCACATGCAGGAAAGATTCACAAATGTATTTTTTTAAAAAAAACAAAGTAAGGAAATTAAGGAACAGAGATGCCCTTGCTGTTTAATATCTGTTTTCAAACTAAGTACTATCTTGAAGCGTGTTGGTCCTACTTAGGGTGACGGTTTTTAGCACATTGAACATTTTCAAAACACTTTGTAGACTTGTTCAACCTCATGCTTTGTAAAAGTACATGAGCTAGCTATTTATGAATTGGATTTAAGAATGAAGCAAATAAGAGTTTTTTAAATTGAATCTAGTCCATGTGACTAGGTTGACAGCAAGCACTGCATTCCAGACGACTCTTGCTTCTCCTATAAGCTGCTCAGGGAACTCTGCCTTTGCTCAATGGAGAATTAAGAGAAAGGAGGCCTAGAGTACGTCCCCCACCTGCCCAAGCTCAAGGAAGTGTAACCCATGCCGAACATGCTGAGTGTGCACTGATGGATCACCTGGCTTTACCCTATTTGCAGACTGCCATGATATTTACTGAAGACAGCAAGGAAAATATCCTTTTCTTGAGTAGGTACTCATCTGCAATCACTGGCCATGCTTTCTTTGACAAGAAACTCACTTCTCCGATGGCCATGATGATGAATATTCTGTTTGCCCTCCACCTATCCACCCACTTTCCACCATCCTCTAACCTCCTTTGACCTTATGAGTTGTATCAAAAAACTCTTGGCTTTTGGCTTCATGTTGCTTTTGGCCAATGGAAAACGCCAACAGATTGGAAGACAGTAACAGAGTGTGGCTTACTGTCCCTTGACTCCCTCCTGGCTGGTCTCCTGTGAGCTGCAGGTGGCCGAGCCCATCCTCTGTGAGTCTTACCTCATTTAGGTATCTCAGTGCCTTCCCGTCTCTCTCCTAATGCTCCTGGCAGCTCAGTGTCTTCCTCTCTTGCCCTTGTATCCTGGGGTAGGTAGGCACCTTGATGGTGGCCTACAGATCTTGCTAATCCAAATTACTTACTATTCCTACCCTTCCCCTTCACTTGTCACACAATTATAAAGAGTACCTCTGTTAAATACTCTTTCCCTCACCACCTATGGGTGTGCCATCTGTTTTCCACCAGGACGCTGACCTAGACAGAAGTTTGATGCTACTGGGCTGAAACATCTCTTGACAAAACAAAGAAATCATAAAGAAAACACAAGCATGTGACTTAATACTGATGTCAGGCATTTCCTACCCCCACACAATCATTTCACCTAGTTTCCTGCAATATACCATCTTAATAATGCCACATCTGCAATTTCTTGACATTTATTTACTTGCTTTGCTTATTTTTTTAGTTAGTTACCAGGGTATATACACTTTGGTGACTAAGTTTCATGAATAAATATTGACACACACGTTCCACATTATTAGGTGCTGTGAAAGATGCCAGAAAAATAGGAAACTGCGTTCAGAGGTTTTCAACTTAAATAAAAGAGAGATATACCAGTGAATACTGGATGATTGAAGAGCCTGATTGTGAATATTCTCTACATGTACACTTCAACTTCATATCTTACTACGCATGAGAACTAGAAAAACATCATGGTTTCTCTTGGCTTCAGTTTTATCATCTGTAAAATTGGATTGGTTGTGTCTATTTCACTGGGCTTTTGAATAGATTAGTCAAGTTCACGTATGAAAAGTGATTAGTACAGTGTCTCTTTGAAAACTCAATGGCCATTCATTATCAGTGTTACCATTACTTCATTTGCACATAATTATTTGTAGCTCATAAAGAGATTTGGATCTTTTTATCTTCTTAGCAATTTTCTTAGCTTAATGTCGTCATTAAGCCCATTTGGGGGATGAAAGAACTTAGGAAAAATAAACTATATAACTAGGTTTACATAGCAAGTAGTGATAAACAAAGATCACAGACCTTTTTGGGGTGGGTTGTATTTATCTTAAAACATGTATATGCCTCAAAGAAAGGCTACAAAGTACATATTATAGATTCTGTAAGTCCTCCAAGTGTTATTCATTTATACAGTTGAATATCTGAATTTCTGATGCTCAGGAAAAAAAATATATAAAACATAGACGTGGATCCATTAAATCAACCTATTTGGAAAAAAATCCTTTCTATACACAATCAAGTCATGCTTTAAAAGGTAAATGTGCATTAAGAAGGATACGGTTCATTTGAAATTAGCCCTAAATTCATGTCAGAGAGACTCCGTTGGTTAAGTTATGTACTATAAATTCATTCTTTATGTTTTCTATAACCTAAAGAGGTTTTCCACAGCTCAGAAATATGAATTCCATTTTAGAAGGTATTTCATTTTCACAAAAGCTAATTTAGGGAGAAAGTAGTTGTGAAGCCATTTGGAAATAAAATAACTTTGAATAAGAAGGTCTTTTCCTAGCTATTTGGAAGTTCTACTGACATGATGTATTAGGATAATAAATACCAGCCCAGGGATAGACGCTGCTTATTTAATCAGCCAAGAAGGTTTTGTATGGTGAATTTTCATATTTTATTCCCTGCCTCTCTCGTAGGTTGAGGAAACATGTATTGTGCCTCTGTTCTTCAGAGGGCATCAACTGCTATGGACTCTCAGAGATGTTGCCTACAGTAAAGCCAGAGAAGTTAGGGGAGATGCCAACCAACCCCTAGAACTATTTCTTTTCTTTTTTTCTTTTTTTTTGAGACAGCCTCAAGCTATCCCCCTGGGTAGAGTGCTGTGGCTTCATAGCTCACAGCAACCTCCAACTCCTCGGCTCAAGTGAGTCTCCTATCTCAGCCTCCCAAGTAGCTGGGATCACAGGCGCCCACCACAATGCCTGGCTATTTTCTGGTTGCAGCCGTCATTGTTGTGTGGCAGGTCCGGGCTGGATTCGAACCCGCCACCTTAGGTGTATGTGGCTAGCGCCTTAGCCACTTGAACCATAGGCGCTGAGCCACTAGAACTATTTCAAGAGAATAAGATCATGTTATAAATTAAAAAGCATAAAGCAGTTTCGTTCAGGGATCAGCTTGAGAAATCTTAGATAAAAGATCTGAGTCCAAATTATTAAATAAATTCCTCATTTCTGATATTTACAAGAAACATTAAATAGTAAAAATTCCTACATCATAACTGTCATATTGTACATTAAGTTCATATAGTTGTTTCCATTGAGTTGTTTCCAATAGAGTTGTTTCCATTATCAATTAGTTTCTAACTTTAATAACTTTTAGCGATTCTAAGTACTTCAGCCCTTTATCCCATCATATTAGTGAGAGTTTCTTTAAGAATCATATCAGCATGTTCATTATTTTGGCTTTTGTCTGACTCTTTTTCTGTAGTTTTCCCTTTTTGATGATTCTTTTAGTTGGGTTGTGTACTATTCATATTTTCATGTGAAACATTAAACTATTTTTAATATTGATGTATATGGGTTTTAAACATCTTTTAGTTTTTTTAGTTGCCTCCTGACAAGTTATTATTTTTTGTTTGTTTTTAATTTTGTTTTGTCTTATCTCATCATTTCAGTTTCTTCTGCTGTTACCTCTTCCCCCCCTTAATCAAGTTCTTAGTCTTTCAACATTGCATCATTCTCCTATTTCCAATAGATGAGGTCTGAATATTTATGCAGCGTAAACTCTAGGTAGCTGACTATACTTGGGGTTCATTACATATTAAAAGTATAGGGAGGATGTCTGGGCTATGTTATTTCACACCCAGGATACAGTAGAAAATTTAGTTGTCTTATGCAATGACAATATGGCAGGACCAAAGTGGCTTCATATTCTAAATCAAGAAAGAGTTCATTCCAGCTGGTTTTGAATGTGTGTGTGTGTGTGTGTGTGTGCATGTGTGTGGTTTGAAGCTTTTCATTGACCTGTTTAGCTTACAGCATCCAACACTGAGACAGGCCCCGAGAACTCTCTACTAGAAAAGTAGATGTTTACTGTTTGAAAGGATGCTGCTGGGTGAGATTAAATAGAAGTAAAGAAATATATAAATACAAGTAGAGTTAAGTGTTATGAAGGAAACAAAAGAAATTCAGACACTGGATAAGGGAGTTATGGAGGAAGAGGAGGAAACCAACTTGATACAATATGGTCAAGGAGGTGCCAGTGAAGCCAGCACCCTGTAGAAGATGATGAGTGAGCTGGGCGAGAGGGGCAAAGGAAAGAACATGCTGCCTTGGAGAATGGCTCATGTGCAGTCTGGATGGAGAAAAGCTCTTGGTGTGTTTGAACAATGAAGGAAGACCAGTGTGGCAAGGGAGAGGCGTGACATGGGCAGGCTCATATGACACCCCTGGCGTAGTGGTCTCCTGATAGGCTTGTGAGCCTCCAGAGAGCTCTGAAGACTTTCTGGGGCATGAGTCAGCACTGATACGTGTAAGGGAATCTGTATCCAGATTCTCTACTTCTGTATTTACCCTTTCTAAAATCAGTCCCACTGAAAATACACCTGTGCTCTGCTGGTTTGGGTTTTCCAACTCTTTCCTAATTGCCCATTTCCCATTTAGTGAAAGAAAGCACACCTGCCACCCACATTGAATCTTCCCCGGGAGCAGTGCCCCAGGGCATAAGTTGATGCGGAGTCCCTGGTAAAGATTCTAAAGGAGGAAAGAGGACCAAAGCAGTTTTGTTTTCTTTTATCTAGTGAAACATTAATGACAAGGCATCTATCTATCTATCTATCCATCTATCTATCTATCCATCCATCCAATCACCTATTTATTTATCTATCCATTTATGTATCCACTCAGCCATTAGTTCATCATTCCCTATACATTCTAGAACTAGAATTCAAAAACTATCTCTTAGTGAAAGAGGCATATGAAAGCGTTTGTGTGTACGTTCTAAATAAATCATATCATTTTTTAAACAGAAGTAAGTCTGTTTTCACTAAATGATTTGATAAGGAAGATTAGTGTTAACAATTAGGGGTATTGTAGATATGTTCCAAAAAAGTGCAAATAGTTGACTTCTTCAGTTTCAATGATTTGATGAAAATATATAAAGCACATAAACAAGATGTAATGTATCATAAATTATCTGTTTTGAAATCATTTTAACTTGCAGTCAAAAATTTAAATACTGGCTTTTAGAATATGTGGAGGTGGGACTTAGTTTTTCAAAATTTTTGAGTTGGAAATAATGCTTGAATTTCATGCTGTCCATGGTAGTGACAGAGCGATGGAGTCTTATATTCACTTCAAGAGGCAGAGGTTGAGCAATTTTTAGACTAAAGAAGACAACATTTCCATGTGCTTTACGCATAATAGGACTACAGCAAATCACTACAGGATTGGATCGTCATTTCCCATGCTCTTTCTTCTAGCACATGAGGAAAATAAAAGCACAGCATTAATTAAGATTTTTTAATATCAGTGATGAAGAGATTGACATCTCTTTCTCCCTCATGCAATAATAAAATGGCAGCAGAAATGTATTACTTCCTATGTATAATCTCGTAATACCAATGTGCAAACCTGATCAGTAAGTTAATCACATTTAAGTGTGAACTTTTATCAATCTCAGTCACAAGGCTCAGTACCTCATCACATTGGGATAAAAATATGTTTTAATATTAGTCTGTTTGGGGGAATCTGTTTTTGTGGAAAATAAGTAGAAACATCATCAAACAAAGCATCTTTTTCTTATGCTGAAATTCAATTTTCAATTTTGGAATATTTAGATGTGCAAACAAAAGCTTCCTAAATGATACCAAAAACAAAATGTCTTAAATCTTAATTAGGTTGAACATAATGAGAAAAATCTCAGAAGCACGTTGGGGTGGAGGAAAATATACAAACATCATTACTTCTTCTAGAAAGAATTGAGATTAATTGAGATTGTGACATATAATGCCAGCTTAGTTTGTAAAGTTTGAGTATGTCGACAGTGTTCTATGTAACATACACAAATATATATGTTTTGCGTTATCCCTAAACCAATCTCCGTGAATATGAAAGTGTTCCCCTCCTTTTATTATGCCACTGCCTGCAATTATGTCTAGAGATTTTACAAGGCTGCAGACCAGGAGCACGGACTTTACATGTATTAAACGCAGTGATATTTAAGGCATGAAATCTGAATCCACTTTGGCTTTCTCATTGTGAGGTGCAAACAGGGTTCTTACAAGAGATTTGCTCACAATAAGATGAAATACTATCAAGAGAATTGCTTGTTGTTTTGTCTGTACAAAGTGGCTGCAGCTATTCCATTGTTTTTATTAAACAGACTCCTGTTCTTACAGATTCTCCTTCTCTTCCTCCCTCCACTATTTTTTCTTATGCATAGAAATTTAGGGAGTGTTAATGGCTATTTTTTTTAAATAAATGAAAGGATATCAATAGATTTGTTACATATTTCCTGATGCATTAACTTAGTTTCCTAACTCCCTTCACTTTGGGCTTTTCTCTGGCTCTCACTACGATTAACATGGGAAAACTAACAAAAATAAGGTACTATTGATTTAGAGTCCATTATGTACCCAGAAATATATTACATTCCTATGTATAATCTCATTTAGTGTTTATAGTAATACTATAATATGGATAGTAATATTCCCAACCATTTTTCCCTATCCTGGGTATTACCTATTTGTGTAAGTTTCACTTTCATGCGTTTCTGATTCTCTGTGATTTCCCATGTCCTACATTTTTATTAATGCTCCAAGGAGAAGAGATTAAACTAGATAACCAATTGTAAGAAAATATCAATGGTAAACATATGAAATAGAAAGATGCTTTCATTGACTCAATTTCTAGCTCACCTTGGCCTTTTATAGAATAATTTTTAACTTGACAAAGATTATTTCTTAGCTTAGACTATCAAGTTACGGATTTGGAATATATTATGATGTTTTGTGAGAATTTGCCTTCTCCTAGAATACAAGACACGCTAGAATGTTGAAAGATGGTTTTCAGGATTCCCAGAGAAAGCGTGAAAGACTCTCGATTGAACTTTCATTTTGTGCTAGGTTTTTGGGTTGAATATTTTATATACCTGGTACTTTTAATTGTTATAGATCACATATGGATGGTGATAATGCAATTCAGAAAGGCTAAATAACTTGCTTATATGTTTATAAGAGACAGAACCATAATGTAAACTCAGGCAGAAATCCAAAGCCTACAGTGGTACCATTTATCTTTATTGTTTTTGTTATTACTTTTCTATCACAATAAGTTCCAATAATTAAAATTGTTGTAAGACAATGTTATAATCCAAAGTAGCCATCCTGAATTCTAGAAACATAATCACTTCTGGAGGAGGGAGGGGATGATTAAAAACTAGACTAGAAAGAAAGGACCTCTGAGTATGCACAGTGCATATCAGCTAGAAGATACTCAGTACATAATTGCTGAAATTTTGGATGCATTAATTATTGACTTAGTTACTTTAAATTTGTGCATATGTGTTTACAATAACTGTGAATATTCTGTGCTTGCAAGCAAAGAAACTTTAGTTCTGATATTATAAATTGACCTATGAGAGCTCTGGTTGGCTATGACAGGTCAAGTCCTGGTGTATTCTGTCAATTTTCTATGCACTGGACGGACATTACTCCTAAATGATTACACATGGTTCTCCTACCTTTCCAGCAGGGAGAAAGGTGTGTGTTTTTCTTAATTCACATACAGACCACAAAAAGAATTTCACAGAATACATGGGTTGAAAATGAGCATATACATGTAAATTTTTGTACTGCTCTGAAGTCTTCATTATTTATTTGGCAGTCATATTTTGATATCACTTGTAGGTTCTCACCTATATGTCTTTAGAAATTAAAAAAATCAACAAATATACTGCATTATTTTGGGTTCTCTGAGAATCTTCAAACAGGAAAAATTTAAATAAAATTGACATAAAATACAGATTTCTATATATTCAGCAAGTAACTTAGAGGCAGCTGTATCAGTCTGGTTTAGGGATGCTGATCTCAATGGTCTAGTGGCTGCACACACTTCAGGGCAGATTAGTAGACACATCAACCACGGGGACTGAAGGACCCAGACAGAGGTAGAAGCTGAGTCAACATGGCAGGGAAAGGGACCCAAAGGCTCTGTCTCAAGGTGGCACACATTGCATTGGATAAAGCAAATCATATGAACACACCTACCTTCCAGGGAGATGGGAAAACGCAGTGCTATTTTGCTCCCAGAAGGGGACCTGGGCCATCTGTGACACAGGTCAATGAATACTGTGCTTGGTAGCCCAAAGCTGGAACAGCAGCTCAACAAACTCAGGGCATGAAGCTGGCATTTCTGGGGTTCTCGAGGCCTCTCTTTTAAACATCTTCATGATGCCTTCCATTGCCCAAGCTGCCAGTTTTCACATGACAATACCCTGTACAGGAAGGAGATGGAGAGGGAGGAAGAAGGAATCTCTCTTCATGCGGCATGGGCTGAGAGAGCTTCCCCAAAAGCTCCGGCAGATGTGTCCTTGATTCTTGTCAGCCAGCACGGGTTACACAGTGCCTTCCAGAATACTCCTGTTGGGTGAGAATGGAGCAGCCACCATTGGCTTGAATACTGGTTCCCTCCTGGTTACAATTTTGCACTCCCTGTGACTTCCCAGGGGATGTTCGGCAATGTGTGGAGATATTTTTGTTGCCACAACTCAGGCACAGGTGCTATTGTCCGTTAGTGAGGAGAGGCCAGGTACACTGTTAGGTAAGTGTCTTATAATACACAGGGCACCCTCCCAGTAAATAATTATCTCACCAAAAATATCAATAACCAAGTTGAAAAACTCTGCCTTAAACCAAATAATATTAATCCCTTGAATCTAGGCACACTGTACTAGAACAGAATTTGAATTTTTTTAGCAAAAGTAAAAAAAAGAATTTTGACCATTAGGGGTATAATCATATAAATTAATACCTAAGTACAGAATATGTATTTTCATTTGAATTAGAGCTATCATCCTTAAGTTACATATATATAAAGTTAAGTTTTATATATATGTACGTGTGTGTGTGTATAACTTAAACAACAAAACAGAGAAATAAAGAATAAAATGATTGGAAAAGCCATAATTGATATTCAGACTACCAAAAGATATAATCATGTCCAGCGATGCCCTGGGTGGAAGCCAGAGCTTATTATACCTAGAAATTTCCAAAGAAAAGTGTTTTAATATTTTATTAATTAAAATCCACTACCACACTGGATTATGGAAAGATTTCAGTGAGTTAGGCTATGTCAGGCACAATACTTAAAACAGAGGGTGCCAACAAATGCATACACATTTTAAGAAAGGAAAAAATTGTATTAAAATTATAATACTCAAGTCACATTTGACTTCTGAAATTACAAGAGATACAAGATCTAATACATATGTTAACAAATGTTATCAGCATTTATTAAATATTACAAATTTAATATAGTTTTTGCCTTTCTTAACATGCATATACATTTTGGTACCCTTTGTATTTAGAAAGTTTTATATGTGCTTATTATATATTATTATCATTATTATTGATGATGAGTGCACTTGATAAAGAATCTTTTAATGATAATCAGAATAATGTAAAAGCCATCTCTACTGGAGATATTGGGCACTCAGTATTTGGCCAGTGTGGACTTCTGCTAAACTGTTTCAAACCAGTGAAGTTTCTCGTGTAATTAGAAAATCAGTAGGCGTCTTTAATCATGCTTTCTCAGTAGACAAGAGAAAAACAGCATTCTAAATAGGTATAACACTATGCCTTTTCAGGATAAACAGATCTATGCAAAATTACTGCAAGCAGATGAAAAAGTTCACGTGGAAATCAGTATAAGATGGAATACAACATTTCTTATATAATTAGTTGCAAAGAGGCTACTATATGTCAGACATTTACACATACTAGTTTAAAAAACGATTAATTTCTAGTGAATTGAATATTTCCCAGTATTGAGCCTGTGGCTCTTCTAGCTACTTAGATACATCAATTCTTTGTATCATACAATATCATCAGGCCAGGTCAAGTCAAAGAAAATCTACCATGACTTTGTTTGATGAGACAAGGATATCAGCCATAATTTCTGCCCTCCTCACACCCCTCAAATGACAGGAGTCAATTCTAAGATTATTTTTGCTTTAAGGAGATTGCCTTCCTCAGATGTGAGTGTGAACAAGGCTAGATAGAAAGTATACCAATGTATTTAGGCAAAACTAAAGAAAAACACCATGTTTGTTACATGGCCCAAAAGTCCATTAATCATTCTGAGGAATTCATCTGTAAATCTTTTAGCAGTGAGTTTGAAAAGTCACTTTTTATTGAAAGCTCTGTTCAAAGTCATCATGTTTCTTTGACGTGTTTCTTGACAGGCATTTGGTCTGCTACTTTATAGCATTGTTTTTCTCCAAGTGCTGGAAAATTATTTGTCTTTTAATGATTCATCCTTGAATCTTTTGAGGGATGAAAGTTATGCTTGCTAGAAGGTCCTTGATCTCCAATTATTTCCCTCTCTCTCTCTCTTTTTTTTTTGAGACAGGATCTCACTCTCGCTCTTGGTAGAGTGCTTTGGTATCCTAGTTTACAGCAACCTCAAACTCTTGGGTTCAAATGATCCTCTTGCTTCAGGTTTTCATTTTTACTAGACAGTGTCTTACTCTTGCTCAGGATGGTCTTGAACTGATGAACTCAAGCATTCTGCCAACCTTGGCCTCCCAGAGTGCTGGGATTACAGTCATGAGCCACTGTACTCAGACAATCTCCAGTTATTTCAATAAAGATTTAAAATGATGGCTCCATATTGCTGGTTCCCAATCACTTACTATCTCATCATTTCTCTGTGAATCCCTTGATAAAGTAATTAATGCCAATGTGATTTTGCAGAAAGAAATTTCCTCACTAGGATTTTTAGGCTTAAAGAACTAAATCACATCTGTTTTTAACAAAGTAATCCATAGTTTATTTTTTTCTAATTAGTACTGCCTATCTTAGGTTTCAATAATCTAAATGAAAGCTATTTTAGTTTTAATGTGTGAAAATGTGTTGACTTTAGGCAATTATACAAAAGGTGTCAATCTCATGAGCATACTTCTGCATTATTTGAAGTAAGATGTTAGTAACATAATCACATATTAATGACAGCAGAGATCTGTCGGAAATTTTATTTATGTTTCCCTTGCAATAACCGTTATAAAACCTCATACAAGCCAATAATTTAATTAAACATTTTATAGAGTCATCAAGAAAAATGAATTAAAACAGCCAATATCATGCTCTCTCTTTATTTTAACGTCTTTAAATATCTATCTTTAGAGCCCTTAAAGGTCATTACTAAACATCATATTTGCCATTTTGAAATTGTTTGATTCAAAAACTTGGTGGCTTGGTTTATTAAACGGAATAGAAACAATTCCTTTTAAAGCTAGATTATTTATTAAAGAAAGATTACTTTGAAAATGGTCATACAATGTATAGCAAACTAAAGAGAGGGTTTTTTTTTTTAAATGAAATTGCTATGTATTTTAAAAGTTGATGTTTTAAAATAGTCTTTTAAAGATTTTCTATACCCGAAAAGGAAAATTTGTATAGTTAGTTAGCATAAGAAAATAATTCATCTACCGAAGTCATTCTATAGAGGAAATTCTGGAGAAAAAGCTTTTAGTACTTCATTGAATAATTTATGAACAAATGACATCTGCATTAGTCAAATGAGATAAAGTGTCACTCTTAACAGAGAGATCTTATTCATTGTCAAAGTTTCTATATGCATTCAAGTCATCAAAGATAGAATTTTAACTGTTTATCCCCGTAAACAACTGGGTAAGTAATAGGAAATAACGTGTTTACTTGCAACACGCTGGAAGGTAGTCTTCAATTTTGTGTTACAAAGACTGACATTGACCAGGCATCACAAAATGCAGATGCTGGAGAGGCCAATTTACTCAAGCTGGGGGGTGAGGGGGAACACAGGATGCTAACAACACATTTTGACAAGCATTTTTTCATGTGTCTGTAGACCATGCACCTGTCTTCTTCAGAGAAGCTTCTGTTCAAGTCTTTTGCCCATGATGAAATGGGATCACTTGTTCTTTTCTTACTAATAAGTTTGAGTTCTCTGTAGATTCTGGTTATCAGACCTTTGTCAGAAACATAACCTGCAAATATCCTCTCCCATTCTGAGGGCTGTCTGCTTGCTTTACTTACTGTGTTCTTGACAGTACAGAAGCTTTTTAGTTTGATCAGACCCCAGTCATGTATTTTTGGTGTTGCTTCAATTGCCGATGGGGGGTGGGGAGGGAGACTCCTCATAAAGTATTCTCCCAAGCCAATTTCTTCAAGTGTTTCCCCTGCACTGTCTCCAAGAATCTTCATGATCTATGTGTATATGACTTAATAAAAGGAAAAAAAAACAGACATATTTTGGAGGTTTATGTTGAAGAGTAGACCTGGTTGGTTGGGTTTGCCTTTGAAGAAAGGGGAGGGAGTAAATTCTTGAAGAGTAATGGCAGCAGGAAGGTGAATGAAAATAGAATCAGCCACCATGACACAGAATGAGAAAGAAAGAAAATGGGATTGAGGAAGAGGAACAAAAAAAAATAATAGGTCATAGTATAAATTGGAAGATAGTGGAAAGCCAAGTTAGCATCAAAAGAATACAGTTATTTGAAAATCAGAGAAATCATAAAAGTGATTATTTTGATTACACCATTCTATTTAAATAAAATCATAAACTTTGCATGAACCTATGAAACAGAAATAGTTCTATTCCCCCTTCCCCTTTTTCTGGCTATATATTCATATATATATTGTGAAATTTATTAATAAATGTTAATACCTTTATAAATATGTAAAAACCAAAGCCCTTAGAATAATGTCAGCTGCATAGTAAGTGCCTAATAAATGTTAATTACTGTTAGATTTAATAAGGCCAAAGGGATCATTTGCTTAAACTTAATTCAATTTCTAGAAGAAGATTCAACATCCATGAGAGATACTTTTAAAATGAATAGAAGTCAGTTTTCACCAAAACAAAAATAAAACGTAAATATAATTTTACATCCATCTTAGTAATAATTATATTTCATTGGTGTTTAACAGAATGCACTGGCACAGCTTATAATACTAAAGAAAGAGCTTAAAAATCACCACTAGGAGACACTAAATTGCTCTTCTTTTTGTACCTGTATTTTAGAATTAAGTGGCAGGTTATGGTTAGAGTAGGAGTCTGCCATGTGTAATACATACAGAAAAATGTATCTTCTCTTCCAGTTTTATGCCTTTTGGGGGGTTAGCTCGCATTTTCATCCATATACAATGCACTTTGACTACCCTCTACTAATAAATTCTAAAACTTAGAATGTCATAATAACTGCTTAATTAATTTTAAAAGCATTAGCTGAAGTTAGATTCACCTCAATTATTTCCCTTTGCAGTATAATTTGCTTATTTTCAGGGCTAACAAAAATAATGATTATAAAATACATTGAAAGAGTCTTAGACTGTGATTTGGGGGACATGTCTGTTACCTCTTTGAATACGTTAAGCATTTAGATTATTATTCAATGAATTAAGTACTTGTGTTTAATCTAGAGCGTAAATTTTGTCGTAAATTTTTCTTGGCATTTTCTCAGCATAGCATACACTTGAGTTCTCAGGAGATACATAATTAACCAAGAAAACCAAATAATAACTGGCAAAGGCATTGTAACTTTTAGGGAACTATGAATTTCAGCTTTGATACTTATTCTTCCATTGAAGTAAATTATCTTGAATCCCATTTTTAATGTAAAAGTAGTAAGAAAAAAAATCCCAGAAATTACCATATATTTTTTGATGCAAATTTAGAGGAAATAAATCAGAGTCTGCATGCTATGTGCTTTGCAGGAATTCTGGTTTCTGTTTATTTGGCTTTGGTTTGTCATTTTTATTCTTGACTCATCTCTGAGGGAGAAGCAAAAATTTTCAGGTGCGCGGTAAGTTATTTTTCAGGAATCCACACAATCTCATTCTTTGCTCAATTTCAACTGCAGCAAACAACATGTGATATTGACTATGTTTCAATCAAGCTTTAACCCTTCATGTGGGTAGATGATGCTAAAGAATTGTTTTTCATCAGAAAGAAGAGCTACTAAAATGAAGTAATAGAGAAATGCACCGTATGACTTCAACAGAATTAAAGAACGTGAACGTATCAAATATGACATCTGAAAATAAATCAATTTATTAAAAAAAAGGCTTTAAATATTACTTTAACCATTTTGTCTTCATTTTACTTCCTCTCTTATGTGATCTTTTTCTTGTTCTTTTTCTGTTACCTATAGCTGTTTCTCCAAACCTCTTCAGCCTAGAAGTTAAAGCTTATATGAATGGATATAAAATTTAAATCCAACGTGAAATAAAGTTAAACAAGGAATAGACTATAGCCAGTCAACAGGTAAAATAACAGACATTAATCCAACTAAAAAACAATTAAAGACAATTCATAATGGAAAACAAAGTAACTTAATGGTTTGGAAATAAAATATTTTACCACTTACGTTGCATTTTCCTGCAAACTTAAGTTTCATAGGTTGTACCTTAAAAATAATTTGTGAATTTTCCCCTAACATTTAATTGGCTCTGTATATACGTTCTATATATTTCAGTACGAAATACATAGCTTTCTCAGCTGTTTCTTGTGGCCATCGGAGGATGATGTTTCATTGGAACAAAGCTTGGTTTTGTAATATTCAGCAATAAGTTGTAGCATGCAGTGAAACTAAACTATACAGGATGAGTTGAAATAATTTTCCATCTCTAACATCTCTCCAATGATATTTTATAACATGGATGAGAAAGAATTTTTTTAAATTCCTTTATTTCTTACTAATATTTATTTTATCAGGTTATAATCCTCTAAATTTCTTAGAGAATCTGCTTTAAAAAAAAAATCCCCCCCAACTGCATATATACCGCCCTCCACTGCACAAGAACAGACATGTTTCTTACAAATAAGTTTGAAAAGCCCTTTGTCAGCCATTCTGTTAGGTGCCCATTTTACAGGCCTTTGAGGACCCAGTCCTTCTCCCCGGTGAACCCGGAGAGGACAGTGTAACTTAACTTGCTCTTTTAATTCACAAATGGGAGTACTTGGTATGGGATAATAGATGATTTCAGGTTTGAAGTGCCAAATACTTTGTCATTATCAAGTAAGGAATTAATCAAAATTTGACCCCACTTGGTAAGCAAATAATCTCGTTCCTAAATTGCCCTGAACCATTGGCATGGCTCCAGGCTCAAAATGAGTTGGTTCAAACGAGGCTCTGACCCTCGGGTTCTAAATTTCCCATGTCTTTCTCACTGCCCGGGATCATGAGACTGCTTGGATGCCAAGACAGGACCTTTCACAGCCAGACAGTTGTAGCCTGACTTGTTCCAGTGTGACCCTTTGGAACGCTGGAGTCACCATGTGTCAGTTCACCCAGGGTGCAGCTGCACAAATACGCAGGGTGGGAGGGGGATGTTTTGATTCCCTCCCCAGAGAAGTGCTTGACGAGGGGGAATGCTAACACAAAGGTCCCCAGTCAGAAGTGTTAATCTGTGACCGCAGAGCTACCGCCATGACAGTGTGCAGGCTCAGGTCACCCTTTCCTGGCTCTGGCCCTCAGTAGAGCCCCTTCCATAGTTGTCCTGCATACTTTGGGGGTTCAGAAGGACCTGTCCGGTCCTTGCACAAGAAGTATATGAGTCAAGCAGTGTAGCTAATTGATGAAAGGCGAATAGCATATGTACAACAATGCCAACCTCGTGTAAGTGATGGTAGTAATTCCGAGAAGTGTGGTCAATGAGAGCTCAACACCCTGGATCAATCAATCTATCAGGTTGTTCCATAAATGCTGAAGCCTCATCCATTACTCCGTGCTGGACTGTGTTGAAATAGGGATAGTCCTTGCCCTTGCTGACTTTACAAACAGTATTTATTCATATACTATCTATTCAAAAAACTCTAATTTCAATTTTAAAAAAAGATTTTTACTTACATCCTTTTCTTTTTCCTTCCCAAAAGGAATTTCCACAATACTTTGAGCTTTCCAAGGTAGGGTATGTGCTGTAATAATTATGCATCCCTTGTAGCCAGCAGAGTACGTAATACACAGTAGCCAATTAAGGGATGTTTTCCAGGTAAATCATTCAGACTCCTTTTTTACTGTGAGCATTGAGTCAACATTTGTCTGAGACCTGAGGGAAGGCAATTCTTTCTCAAGATCCCCTGCCATTTTCTGTCCTGCATCTGCCCAACTCAGTCTCTGTGTCATTCCCTCCTACTTGACGCTGGACTAGCTCTGGCATAAGGATAATGTGGTATTTGCTACCAAGATGTCCCCCAATTCTCCCCCTGGTTACTGGAGAATGACATGTTTATAATCACCCCCTTGAAGAGGGGGTCCTACAAGTTTTGTTCTGTGTGATTAAAAAGTGCACGGGGCCTAGCTGCTGAGGGAATGCTATATAAGTAAGTTGATCAAATAAAAGCAACATGTACCCAAAATAAATGATAATGTGCCTCATCGCTCTATGGATTCTTCCTCAAATGACTGTTCCAAGAGTCTTGCCAGAACAGCAAGGCAAGAATGAAAAGACGCATGGAAAACTTGAGAACTAGAATGAAAACATAAATTAGGTCAGGCAGGCAAACCTGCACCAGTATAGAAAGCGGCTGTAACAGCCTGGCTTAGAAAGGATTACTGCACAAAATGATCAGGAAATCCTAGTGTCCCGGGACTACATACTTTAGTAAATCTTAAATTAAAAAAAAAAAAATCAAACAACATAAAAAACCATGATTTACCTCAGACTTAATTTTTAAAAATTAGCTATTATGAATGTTCAACCCTTCAGAATAATTTCAGGATATTTTGAGCAATATTGTATGTGTATTTAGCTGACTTCAAAATGTAATTCTTATTTTAATTTAATAAACCATTTTTTAAAAGAACAACTGTAAAGAGACTTAGACAGAGCCCAGAAGTGTCATATACAGTAAAAATATGTAGAAATCATTAGACTTTATGAATAAATATATAAAAATAAATGCTTATTATTTACAAAAATAATCTTTCTCATTGCCAACTATTATAATGATTAAAATGTTTGTGTATAAAATCTAGTTTTGAATGCTTCTTTGCATACTTAAAATCCCTTTGCCTGCTAATGTGAAATCTCCCTGCATTTTTTTCCTTACAGAATCCAGTAAGGAAAGTATGCCACACATACATCTATCCGCAGGATTGTCAAATACACTAAAAACCCTCTGTGTTAAAGTGCAATTAATTTCCTTTTCATTAAGAAGCCAAATTATTGCAGAAAACTCATATGGTTTAATAACTAAGCAAGTTATGCTATTTTATTTTTAGGTTTTAAGCCAAAGCTACTCATGTTTAAAGCTACCGGTCATTTTCCAGGTAGACTCTTCCATGTTGGTTTCCGTAACTAGACTGCATTGCTCCAAGTTCAAACTCATTGTCAGCATCTCTGGAGCAGAGGGTGTAAGGCTGACCTAACCTCCTAGCCCTTTACCATGCCTATGCCTGTGAATTCTTCTCCTGCCTTCTTTCAATTCAGCCTTTGCTGGTGTATTTCCTCACCCTCAGTGTCAGGAGAGGACTGCTACGTCTTTAGTTCCTAGACTGTGTTGCGTATTAGCCCTTAGGAATGTTGGCTGGATGAATTTTACCCGTCACCTTCATAGGGTGGAGACTTTGTTTTGCTGTTTGTTGCTGATAGAATAGTGCCCAGTACATAGGGGCTGCTGCCAGGGTATCTACTGAACAAATCGGGGATCTAAAGCACAACTGGGTCTTAGGAAGGAAAAGGCGGAAAAAAATCCTGCCAGGTTCCTTATTATATTCACCGAAGACTAGACTAATAGAATACCAACTTGTGGTTGAATTAGAAGGAACAGTAAGCCAAGGGTCCAGAGACATGAATTTTAACTCTGCTTGCTGCCTAGGGAAAGTTACTGTAACCCTTCTGGACGTATTTTATGCTTTATTAAATATACCTGAAAACATTTCTCCTACTGAATTTATACAATTGTTCTAATCCATAAGATACGTGCCAGTTTTATTCAAACATTTGTCAAAAGGAATTTATCAATTTCCTTCTATATACTTGACCCTAACACATAATCTTATTGATGCTTCAGAACAACTACAGGGGACTGGGAATTATTACGCTCATGTTTCACTAAATCTAAAAAGCAGAGATTAAATAACTTGTCCATGGTCCATGGCTGCCTGCTACAGAGCCTGGATTCTAACCCTTTGGTTTTAAGAAGTCATATGAATTCACTCCAAGTCCTGGACTAAAGTTTTTTGTAACCAGGACTCAGATGACTTCTCTGCAGCATTTTTGCTTTATTTTGGGTTTGATGTGAATGTAAAACTCTCTAATAAGAAAGCTAAATCATTGTTGAAATTGATGAAACAATGAAGTGAGAAACCAGAGTAACTAATTATGTGCAAAGGGAGCATGACCCACACAGGAAAATACAAGTTTGAAGGAAAGAGCAGTACCAATTTCTTCATTTTCTCCAATTCCCTTTGGTTCTATAATTGAATCCTCTATCATGCTTTTCAAGATTTGAGGATAATATTTCAATGTCAGGTTCGTTCCTCGTCAATTCCATTTTCAGGCATGCTTTACTGTCAGGATCAATAGTTCTTTGTAATTTAAACTTGGAGTTTACTCTGCCTCTTGGTACCACCTGCCACCAAACTAGCTAAGCTTGGTTTGACAGACACAGTTCCCACTTTCAAAGTCATTAATAAAACTTTGGAAATACCTTTACGCCTGCTACACATCACTCAGGCAAAGGCATGGGGCAAGATCAAAAACCATCAGGTCAAGAGCGTGTGTGTGCATGTATATGTATGCAGCCACGCATGCACATGGGTCTACATGGACAAAAGAAGTTTTTATGATCTAATTGTTTTAAATGCATTTTTGATTAACTTTGAAGGAAATGTGATTTTTAAAAAATGTTAAAGAGGTAGAAGTTTTCATCTTTTGACTCAGCTTCTGGAACCCACAAACTCAGAGGCTGTGAGAACTGTTAACATGCCCTTGACAATGACCTCCTTATTAGAATGAGGGAGTTTGGGTGGGGTGTGGTGGGAGTTCAAGTTTAAAGAGCCCCTCTGCTGCACTCACTGTGATTCCCAACCTCTCTCCAGCTGTGTAGCATTGATTCAAAGACAGCAGCCGCAACAACAATAGTGACTGTAGTAGTTAGCCTTTACATTTAATTGGTCGGTTCATTCATTCAAATATTTCCTAAGCATCTACTGTGGTAGAAGTGATAAGATAGGACATATAGTGTATTTCAAGACCTCTGAAGATTCTGAGAAATACTAGCAAAATTTACAATATTAACAGCTAACACTTGCTGGACATCTGGTATATGTCAGGTAACATGCAAACTGTTGATATAAGGTAATTCATTCATTTACTAATACACGTTTTGAGTACCCACTGTGTTCTAGGCACTGGGGATATGGCAATGAACAAGATACACCAGATTCTCCATTTCAATCACTTTCCTCTTGGTACACAGCCAAAATAGGTACGATACGTAGCATATTAGATTATGATGAATACTGAGGAGACAAAGGAAGCTGAGAAGGGAAATATTTCAGTTTGAAACTGAGATTTCAGCTGGGGTTCCCAGGGAAGATATAACTGAGAAACTGAATTTTTAATTGCATCTCAAATGTCAAAACTACATCAGAAGCAAAACTGTGTTAGGGGCACAGGTTACACGTAATTCTCCTCACTGACACAACTTCCCTTTGAAATGCATCTCCCTCCCCCTTGCCAACATGCATGTAGTGTTTTATAGCAGACTCAATAGCATTTTTGTCCCTGTGACTACATGACAGATACCTTTCATGAAATATTTGAAGAAGGTGGCAGAGCTAGGCATGCAGAGAGCTGGGGATGACTAGACTAACTCTAACTAACTAGAAAGAGCATCTTCGGTTACGCCTGAGTCACTAGGAAAGTCTGAGACAGACTGTCGTATGTTCCATTATTTCACTTCCAAGAAACAGTTGATAGTGGCCTTCTGATTCTCCTGAGCAAATTTCAACTTGCTCAGCTTATTGGCGTTGCTGGGAGGCCTTCATTTGTTTCTGTCCACGTGAATTTTACCTTTCTTAATTTGTGTGGATGTCAAACCCATGTACCAGAGACAGCCTGGAGGTCAGTGTGGCAGGAGCAAAAGAAATGAGGAGAGGAACGGAGAGTGCTACTCAGCGTATGGTGAAAAGCCAGTGGTGGGTTTCCAGCCTTCGGAGTAGCCACTGCTCTTTGAATTTTACATACAAGAACAACCGAGGCTAAGAGAGGCAAATTGCTATCCCCAGATCATTCAGCTAAATGCCAGCGTTGAGATGTCAAACTCTTATCTGACTCTAAGATTCATGATATTAATGATGATACTGCTTTGCATATGTTAAAGGCAGATGAATATGAATGCCTGAATAAGTTCTAAGGAGAGCTATAGGCAAAGTAAAATCAACAGCTATGCACATATTCTTAATATCTGGAAGGGTGTGGCAAGGCTCCTGCAGGAGCTGGTATTCAACTTGGACCTTTTCCAGAGACACAGATGGGTTTAAGGGCACTCCACAGAGATGGTCAAGAAAAATAACCTCTTCAATTTTGTAACTATTAAAAAATCATTATGTACAAATTACTTTAACATTCTTAGGGTTGTTTGCTTGCCTTTTTTTTTTTTTAAGAAAAGGCATTGCATGAGGAAAAGTGTGATGGTCTGTAAGTTAAAAGACATGCTGCTCAAAAATTTGGGCAAGAGCTCTCTACCCACCTGCCTCCTAGACGTCTCTTTATTTGATCTACTTTTTCCTTAAACTAGACATAGCCAGAAGTAAACTCATTATCTTCACCTGTGAACTCACCCTAGGCATTCCCTTTCAGTGAATGTTACCCTTATCCCCTGAGTTGACCAAACTCAAAATCTCACGTCCATTCCAGATTAGTTCTTCTTGCCTCCAAGTCAGTCTCCAAATCTAACATTTGTCAATGTTATTGATTAAACTTCTGTTGAACCCATCCCTTTTATGTGCTCCTTGCCGTCACCACTATTAGATCTTTATCAATGAACACCAATTAAGCATCTTAATGGAATTTTGGCCTTCAGTCATCTCCATTCATTCATTCATTCACTCTAAACTTAGTGAGCACCTGCTTCTTCTGGACCTCACAAGAGATGTTGGGACTGGAAAGCCAGATGACTGCCCTCAGAAAATTCACCGTCTGGTAGGGGAAGGGAGCGTAGGCACGGCAACTAGGTGATGGTGTTGGCAGGATCCATGTTCTCAGACAGAAGAGGACCTAAGAGACACTCATCAAGTTTGACAAGGAGAACCCTCTGATAAAAATAATTTAATTGTCCCTCCTTACCTTCAGGATAGAGTGCATGTAACTTAGCGGCACATTTTGCTTTTGTGATAGGGCAATGTGATACACCTTTTGGGGATGGGATACAATTATAAGAGGGACTTTACCTAACAAATGCAATGTAACCTGATTCTATACCCTCAGTGAAGCCCCAATTAAAAAAAAAAAAAAAAAAGAAGAAGAAGAAAAGAAAAAACACAAACAAAATTAAAAAGCCACACCATATTTAGGCCCTTCTTCCTTGAGCTACCTGTAGCTATGCAGGCCACCTCTCACTCTCCTCCCTCCCGCCATACAAATCAGCCCTTGGTTTTTCTCTCTTTGTTTCTGTCCATGTGGATTTTACCTTTCTTAATTTCTGTCCTTTGTGAAATAGGGTATGCATATCTATATTTACATAGTATTAAGTGAGAAAACGTATATGCATGTATACCAGGCTATACCTCAGGCAAACAACACTTGATAAATTCCAGCTGTGGCCAGGATTGTTACTGTGACCACTCCACTGCTGTGTTGGGTGCTGCGATAGACATGGACCATGGAGAAGAAAGACACAGCTCCTTCTCTCAAGAGCTCAGGGTCTGGGTAAATGACCTGTCATAAACAACAACTGCACTCTAAGCACCTGTTTTCTGTCTTAGTGATTTCTTTCTCTGTTCTACAGGCTTCCAACACACCCATACTCTCCTTCACTTACCCCACGCCAATTTCCTAACCATCCAACTAGTCTCTCAAGTCTTACTCAAGTGACTTGTTGCCAGTACTTGATCCTGATTCACCCCGACTTCTCTGAGCTCTGGAAAAGACAGAGAAACTTTCTGGGTCGTATTTATCACACAGAATTGCAGTTGTTGTTTATGGCAGGTCATTTACCCAGACCCTGAGCTCTTGAGAGAAGGAGCTGTGTCTTTCCTCTGCATGGTCCATGTCTATCGCAGCACCCAACACAGCAGTGGGAGTGGTCACAGTAACAATCCTGGCCACAGCTGGCATTTATCAAGTGCTGTTTGCCTGAGGTATAGCCTGGTATACATGCATATACGTTTTCTCACTTGATACTATGCAAATATAGATATGCATACCCTATTTCACAAAGGACAGAACTGAGGCACAGAGGGATTAGGTAGCTTGTCCATATTTCATTGCTTATTTGTGGTGGAATTGGGACATAAACTCAAACAGTATGGCCCGAGAGCGTATACCACTACCCACCACACATAGTGCCTTGAAAAAAATGTTTTATTCATATTATAATAACTGTTGTACCACTTTATCTCTATTATGTAGGTGAAGAAACTGAGAAAATCAAATGGCTTTTCTTAAGTTACCCAGATGATAAATAGAATAGCAGGATTCAAACTTAAGATGAATCTGACTCTAGAGCTTGTGCTGAATGAACAAATGAATGAATGAAATCACTTCATCTAAGTCCCACTTTCCTTGCCTGGAAAATGGAAACCATTGGGGCAAGATAATCTTTAAATTTCCATCCAATTCCAATGACTGTATTATTTTAATAACAATTTATAAATTGCATTGTGACAAAAGTAATTTATCACTTTGTAAATGACTTCCGAATTTTGTTTTATTTGCTTAGGAGATGTTTCAGTGACAAAACCAAAAAAATACAGAAAAACAATGCTTTGTTTTAGTTCATATAAAAATATGACATAATGAATGGCACATAAAATGATGATATTTCAAGGGAAAAGACAAAAGGAGGAATTTCTTCCATAACATCATTCATCATGGTTCTCTGAAGGGCAGAGAGGAGCCTGGAGATCATTGCTCAAGCCTATGGATTCTGTCTCAGTAGAATTTTTTTTTTAATTTCAGCTTGGTCTACTGCCATGGGCAACCAGTTTGGGGTGGGCAGCGCTGTGCCAGCCTCACAGGCAGCCAGCTGCCCCAGGCCTGCCAGCCCATTCTTCACCCAGCGGCAACACTCATTGCTGCTGTTGTTCTAATCACATCAATCACTTTCCCAATTCTGCTTTGTATCAAATCCAAGCTCCTAATTATAGGTTTCAAATCTCTCCACCAATTATTCCTCCCTCTGCATAAATAGAAACATCTCTTCCCACTGCCTGCTGTTGACACACTGCTCTAGTGAACATGCTTGTTCCAAGAATTCATACGTCACCTTTCCTTACCCCCCAGTTTCTCAAACATGTTGCTCTCTGCTTTCAAAACTATCTATGAAAACCACCTCCTCTGGTTAGATTTTCTGAACAAACAACCCTTGGCTTTGATATAGTCTCCTTAGGATCTAGGAAGTTGTGAGAGTTTAGTAGCAGAGGACATACTTTTGAGGCCAAGTTACATTGTCTAAAGCAGTGGTTCTCAACCTTCCTAATGCCTGACCCTTTAATACAGATGATGTCATCTCACGGGTATGGTACTCGCATATGGGTGGACCCACCTGGAGATGGATAGAGGAGCTGTGTCTTGGTTCCTAAGACCATGGGAAATATGTGTTTTCCCATGGTCTTAGGCAACCCCCAATGGGATCATGACCTACAGGTGGAGAACTGCTGGGGAAAACTATGTGAACAGGAATCAGAAGGAATCACTGAGTTACAGTTCTGTTATTCACTGTTATTCACCAATAAAATGGAAATGGTAATGCAAATTCCACTCATCGTGAGAATTAAGCAACTTTAATTAACTCATTTATTAAACCTATACTGATTGAGTCCCTACTACGTGTGGGCACTGCTCTAGGAACGAGATGTATAGTCAGCAGATGATAATAATTATATTTTGTATGTGGACAATCCAAAGTGCATTTCCCCCATTTAAACATTTCCATATTAATCATAGTTTTTTAATATTTAGTACAGTAACTTTTTATTATAGCAGATGATGAATAATTATCAACTGAAAAAGATTAATTCTTTTTCTGATATTTCCCAATTCAAAAGAAATTATGCAACCCTTCTTTTCCTATGCCCAAGCTCCCACCCACACTCAGCCATCTGAAGGGCCCAATTTGGTAAAGATCAAACAGGTGTTCTGACGTTCTGACAAGCTCAATGCTTGAAAATTCTGCCAAAATTTACTGTTTTATAATAAGAACAGATGGTCACAGATGAGCATCACTGCAGCTATTGATGATGTTGAAAACAAATCTTTATCACAGAAAGGGGAGGGAATGGAATTTTCAGGCAGTACCATTTTCTGGATGTGGAATGCATTGTGCACCCCACACAGGCTATCATTGTCATTATAACGGAATGAAAGCCAAGTTTAAAAGGATGTTGATAAAGCGCTTGGCTGCCTTCCTGCAGAGAGTATAGACTCATTCCCTTCTCTACGTTTGAGTCATAAAATGAAAATATTTTATGTACAATATTTGTGTGAGACTCTTGATGATACTCAATGATCTGATTCCTACCAGAGATATTTCACTTTTTATGACTGATTTAAGTGCTTGGCAATTTCTTTCCCTTTTTCAGAAAAGGGATGCTCTAAAGAACTCAGGAAGGACAATTCTTGTCAAAATGATCTAAAACTGATCGGTTTCATTCTGACAACTTATTAATGTAGCCCACTGTCCACTGAGGCATGAACTTTTGGTTAATTTTTGAATTAAATGTCAAGAAAGAGGTTAGAGCAGAAACTACTGGGGACGAGTTTAAGATATTCCAGTCTTCTTGATAAAGATACTTACTTGGCACAAGATGGGGTAAAAGACAAAGAAAGGGATCAGTTGGTTCCTTTTATGTTATTTTTCTTCCTGAGTCTTGATTATATTAACTGGCTCCGTTTACTTCCAACTTCTTCATGCAACTTTGCATAGCAAAGGCATCTTTTTATAGTTTTATATGTTTATAGTCATGTAGGATACATGTATCTGTGTGTCTTTGTGTGTACCATTGACATTGGTTCTTGCCAATGGCAGTCTTGCCTATAAATTTCTAAGGAATCTGATAACTAAGACCAGACTGGCGAAAATAAGGCAACTTCCTGGGAATATATTAAAGTCTTAACTCTGGAGCATTTCAGAAACATTTCATTTCTGCTCCTCAGTTATACTGGTGTCGTACAATAAGTATTATTATATTTTCAGAATGAAATGCAGATCTACAGCTGCACTTCGACAGGAAGAGATGTGGGCCTGATTTCTGCTGGTTGGGATGCTAATTATTGGCTGGCTCCTTGATTCTCAAAGTATTGAAGAGAATGCTTGATGAGCTTTAGGTGGAAAATTAAAAAACTTGACATCTCAGCAGAAAGTGCAAGTCAAGAATTTGAAGGAAGTGTATGTTGAAAATCCTCTAAGAAAATTCTAAGTGAGTCAAAACTTGATTTACTTTACTTTTTTATTTTATTTTTTTTGTATTGGGGCATTTCCACATGCACTTAAACAGGACTCTGATTTTTACAGAAGAAATCTAAGCTTGAGAAAACTAGTTCGTAATCAAGGCACTGAGGCATATCAGAATATCTTGTGAATTTTGAAGTCTAATTGGAGAGATGAAGAAGGCATAAATGTATTTATAATATTAAAAATAAAATTATAATTCAGACACACAGGATCACATTGTCAATGAAAGACAAATGTTACATTTAGGGTGGATACAATCACTCCGGCCCAAAGAGTCTAGGAATTTTCACAGGTGACATAAGCTTGTGTTAATGTTTCCAAAACACTGTAAAAAGAACACAGTTGTCCAAAATATACATTTTAAATTTCTTAAATTAAGACTTACATGGTTTGTGAACTTAAGTTGAGCTTATATCTTCATTCTTTGGTGAGAATTTTATTGAAGGAATTTACAAACTACCTAAAACACAAGACACCAGAATCTAAAGTAAATTAATCTTTAATTAATAATTTAATTTATTTGCTCCTTGCTGAAACAAGCTATTTTAAGTTAGGGAAGGGGAGATAATGCAAGACATAGCAAATTGGAGAAGAAGATTTCTAAAATGAGAAGTTTTTCTTCCTTATCAGGTATTAATTTAGATCCTATACTGAATGTTACAAAATCTTGGTTGAATGAATAAAATATCTGTAGGCTGTAAAGTTATTTGGTACGCCACTATGAAATGCCTGTTATACTGCCAGGATAGTCACTGGATGAGAAGGAAAAGGAGAAAGAGAAGAAGAAACAGGACAATCAAAGGGTTCAGGAATAAGGACAATTCTTTGGAAAGATGTCGACTTTGCTTGTGCTTCTGGATTTAGTCACAGTAGGAATAAGTATTTTCTCTTGATCTAAAATTAAAAGTTTCCTTATCTTTTAGAAGAATTTTAAAAATGGGTAAAAAGGCTCGGCGCCTGTGGCTCAATCGGCTAAGGCTCCAGCCACGTACACCTAAGTTGGCGGGTTCGAATCCCCAGCCTGGGCCCGCCAGACAACAATGATGGCTGCAACCAAAAAATGGCCGGGTGTTGTGGCGGGCACCTGTGGTCCCAGCTACTTGGGAGGCGGAGGCAGGAGACTCACTTGAGCCCAGGAGTTGGAGGTTGCTAAGAGCTGTGATGCCATGGCACTCTACCCAGGGGGATAGCTTGAGGCTCTGTCTCAAAAAAAAAAAAAAAAAAAAAAACGGGTAAAAAGCCAAATATCTCTTCCACCTTTTTTATGTCAAAAATGTGTAGAACCACATCTTTTAAGAAGAAAATATTTAAAAGAAAAAATATCACTCTCATTGTATTCTGATATTTCCATTTAAATTAGCTTACCAATGCATATTTATTCAACTTAATCATTATCTAAAGTTTATTTTCTATTCTACAGTCAACAATTTCTTCTATGTTTTTAAAGAGTTGGTCTACTGTAGATTCAAATGAGGAGATTTCAGAAGTCCATTTATCTGATTCTAAGAGGCTCTTGCAAAGATTTCTTTCCTTGAGAATTCAACTTCTTCTCAGCTATTTTGAGAAGCAAAATCTTTAACAGATTTAGAGCATTTTTACAAAGACTTTAGGGGAAAGTTGCAAAAAATAATATGGAATAATTTGAGTTGCCATTTATAAAAAGGGAAACTTATCTATGGTGGAAGGTCAGAACAACCACCTGTTCTTCAAAGGGCATTGGGAGAGAAAAACTTTCTTTAATCTAGAGCATCTCCGTAGTGGTGACCAGATGGTGGATTTCTTTGCTGAGTGCAGATTGCGGCCTTTGAAACCCACTTCATTGTGCTTGCAAGCGTGTATGTAAAGATTTCAGGTTATTTTGTGCTATGTATCAGTTGTCAATTACCGCATAATTAACTGTTAATGGATTTAGGAATACTTGTGGCATTTATTAGCTGTTCAGCCATGGCTTCTCAGAAATAGAAGACTAGTCTGTAACAAAACCTTAGGCAGAGAGTAACCATAGGATGGAGGCAGGAAGGGAAGGCTCTCATCCACGTGCCCCTGCTCCTTTGAGGCTGTTGGATGAAGGAGACCCATCACTTCTAGCATGACAGGAGCTGGATTTTACCATTGCTCCTCTGACACTCCTGTTTGGTAACCCAATATTTGTTCTTCCTTTCTTCCTACAGACAGAACCCTGATTTTGTTTGGTAAAGCATTACTCTTAGCCCCAGGAAGATACTCGTTTTCCTAATCCTTAGATTAGCCATTGTACAGTTCTGGACAATACGATATATGCAGACATTCCCTGGGGATTTCCTCCCCCACCTCCTGCCAAGAACACAGATGTGATGTCTGGAACTGTTGCACTAATCACAAAACACATGAGATAAGAAAAAATGTCAGCACACTGAAGAAGTAAGAAGGAGATGATGAAAATGACTGATAATTTGAGTCCAGGCTGGCATTCTAGAGCAGCTGGCCCCACATAAGCAACCCCTTGCCTCTGACTTCCTTGTTAGATGAAAAAAAATTATCCCCCAGTGCTTTTAAGCTATATATTGGTTATGTATGTTTTTATCAGATGCTTGGTATAGTCCCTCTGATACCCTTGGCACAGTAGAATAAGCTGTTAACTTGATTGTTTAATATCTTGGTCTTCTAATAGCTAAAGTCCCTGGGTGATTACTTAATGAAAGTGAAGACCTAGATGGTCCCTCCAGGAAACTCAATCTCTGTTCTAGACAGAGCAAAATGAAGAATATGGAAGTCATAGTTATGTGAATTGACCTGGTCCAAACTCTTCCCAGGAAGGAAAATAGTGAAATTTATTTCCTGTAAAGTAGATTTTTTAAAAAATGCCTTAAGTATTTTGGAAGTAACGAAATATGTGAAGCAAGCAGTGACACTGTCATCTTCAAACTCGGGCAGTGATGCTGTCATCTGCAAACTCAGGCTGTTCCAGCTCTTCCAGTCGTGAAAGAGTTAATATAACCTTCAAAGTTCTCCAATTTAAACTCAAAGTAGTTTTGGCCATTTAGCCAGAATATCTTGCTGAATAATTATAAAAACCACCTTACAATTAGAACAAGTTCACATGCTTATGGTGAAAGAAGTAAATGAGCAGAAAAATGAAAAGAATTTTAATGAGCTCTGCCTTAATCATTTCCCCAAATAAGTCTAATAAAGTACCTCTCTAACTTTCATTTGATGTTTTTTTCCTCCCCTAACTAACTGTCCTGCTCTACGTATGTGTGGAAACCTACCCTTATCTGTGAATAGGTTTTCTTATCATTTATCCATAACTCCAGAGTTCTTCCTCTTTCTACGTATGTGTGCTCCCTTGGAGACTTATGTTTGTGACTACACTTCTGTATAACTGGCTGTCATCTTTGTCTAGACTCCTGTGTGATGAGAGAGGGTGTGATAAGCCAGGAAAAGGGGTTGAAGTGATGCATTATAAATAGGAAAAGAGAAACAAACAAAACAACAAAAAAAGCAGGCATTTTAGAACTTTTGAACCTACCCTTAAAGTTTTTATACACACACAAAGAGACATGTTTTAATATGAAGCTGTAGTTCCCTGCAGTTTCTTGTACATACAGTCATAGGCATTCAGTGGGAAACAACACCTGCTCCTTCTCTGTCCCTACGCAAGGTAGGTGGGATGCTCCTGCTCCTGATTCAAGCGTGCAGATTGGCCTTCCAGTGTCAGCCTATGCAATGAGCACATCAGGGTGCCAGCCCAGTCCTACGTCCTCAAAACTGTTCCAGCATTCGTAGCCATGGAAAATATGTGCAAAGACACAGAACAAAGTCAACCCCAGAAAGACGTGAACGAGGAGAGGCGAAAAGACCATAGAGTTTATATTTTTTAGCCTGTGCATAAAAGCAAAAAACATTTATGTTAATCACGACCTCTTAGAGTTCACAAGCATTTTGTATTTGGACCCAAGTTCTGTTCAGCTAATCTTGTGTTGTAATTAAAGTTTAGGAAAAATAAAATAGTGTCAGGTATGCATTTGCCTCTTGAGTCACATGGGAGGAAATTGCATTGTTTATTGAATACTTTGCAGGTCAGTCTGAAACAGTGGCAATAACACGTTCTAAATCTATGAGGAGAGTGTTTCATAAAAGGAACGACTGACATCAAATGGGCCACAAGGGATTCATACATCGATCTTCCACGGACTTTTCCCCGGTATTAGTTAAGACTGCTAGACTAACAATGGTTCTAATGGGAAAGATAAAGAAGACCAAATGGTGGAGAGGCAGCCATTTAAAAGTTTAATTCAGGGTTCTCTATTTATATCAGTTATAAATTTAGATAATTGGTGGTATTCAAACTGAGAACAGCTTGGAGTGCTCTTGATGGGTTATGGCAGGTCATTCCCCTCCTAAGTTGTATTGCTTGCACAGTGGTCCTCCCTGTCAGAAAGAGGAGGCTGAGAGTGTTAGGGTATTTACAAGAGGCCACCTCAGTACCTTAACTCATGTATTCATTGATGTCAAGGTATAACGCTAGGCAGTAACTGTCATTCATCCTACCTTTTCATACATATTTTCTTTGAAGCAAGTTTTCCAAGACCACTATTTATTCACTAAACTCCTAAATAGGAAATAGGTACTGCATTTAATCAAGGCTTAAATCTATCCATGCACCACCCACCACCACCACCCATCCATTCTCTATCACAAGATTTGTCATAAATCTCTGGCAAGGTATTTATTTTTCTTAGGTGAGAAAAAATAATCCCATTATTTCATCATTTCTGCAGAAACTGGCTCAGTCAGGATGGTGCTATGGAAAGAGAACTTGTAATATACCTGTGTTTAGTTGGAAACCATCTGAAGAAGGCAGAGGACAAGGAGTTGAAGCCTGTTTGAACCACACTCTGTGTCCTTACTGTGGCATAGGCTTCTGACATACACGCTAGGATCTGTGAAAGCTTATCCATTTCCACATGATAAATACCTAATTTTGATCATAAGACAACATATATATATTGAGACATCAAATTGTACCCCATACGTATTTTAAAATTACAATGTATCAATGAAAAATGATAAGTTTTTAAAACTGCAACTCACTCTCACTCACCATGACCAAGACCACAGAGGTTTATTCACTAATGTAAATAATATTGACATTCTGTGGGTAGGATTATCATCGTCTATGGAAAAGTTTTGAGGAATATTTTTGCCTAGTGAACCAAGGTGTTCCTGTTATTTGGGGAATTTTTCTGGATAGCTCTATGAATGAAACCTGGGTGTCTGGTTAAGATTCTCTTCCAGCATTAACTAATCAAAACTGCATACCTGTAGTGATGAGTAGTAGTTAAAATTAAGTGCTTTATTGTCAATTTTACTCAGTTAATTACTTAATCTCTCAATCTCAGGTGCCTTATTTGTAAGGTGGGGATAATGACTCCTTTAAGTAAAGCATGGAGCACAATAACTGATACTCAATATACCATGCCAACAATTATTGCTGGTCATGCAACATGGCTCAGAAGTTCTTCCTGATTGGCTCAGGAGTCTGCAAACTTATCTGTTCGGTTAGAAAAATTAGCCCTCACTCTCATGCTTTCATACCTGTTACGTCATCAGACATGGCCATCAAGTAACTCTCTCTTCCTCTGTCAGTAATTTCCTTCCTGCTTCCCTGAGCATAATGGGGGGGTGGGGTGGGTAATCAAAATGTTATCATACAGAAAAAATTAATGGCTGTCCTCCCTTCCTACCCTACTAAGACAAATGATACATAGACTGTGGTTAATCCAAAAATTTTATGATAGGATAGTAAAATGAGATTTGTTGTAAAAGTCACCCTGGAAAGAGAAGGTTTAAAAGATGGTATATTATGTGTTGGAATATGGCTTTGTGGACCATGCATGTTGAAAGCTCATTTATATGTTTCTTTATTCCAACTTTCATTATATACAATATATTTTTATAATAATAGCTTATAAAGCAGTGCTACAGACAGATAATAGAACCACACTACAAAGGAAAAAAATCCTATTTAACATTAGACAATATGCTTCTTGGTCTAAAATGAAGCAGCACATGGGAATAAGGATTTTTGTCTATCCCATTTCTTATCAATAGATTGCATATATTGCAAAATTGTTTGGGGGACTAAAAAAAAATAGATTGTACAAAGCCTCCCTCCTTTTTTAGAGAGAGTCAAAGAAGAAAAGGACGTTAACATCTCAGATCTGAAGGGCCTGTTGAAGCCTGTAGGGCCGTTTTGATTGGCTGTGGCTTAGGTATTTTCTTTTTAATTATTCTGTGGTTTCCCCTGTAGTCACTAAAGAATACAGTTATCCCAACCTGAAAGCTTTTGAAATAAGGCCATTCTAATTGTCTCGCAATGAAAAAAAAAAAAAAAAAGATAAAGTGAACATTGAGAAGAATCACACAAATATTTTTAAATATCTTAATTCATTCTGTTTCCATTTAGACTCTTACAGGATTATACCCTCATTTCTCTGCAACCTGATACCAAAGCAAATATTTTCCTGGCACATCCTGGGTGTGTCTAAATAAGGTTTTGGTTTGGATGGTCAAATCAAAACTTTATTTTTTTCCATTTGAAAGGAAGATGTACACCACTTGCCTTTGTGGCAAACTGAGGATGTCAGAGCCCAGTATCAAGAATGCCTTGCTTCTTAGTTATGAATTTCTTTTCTGAAAAACACCATTAATCAGTGTGTTACTGAGTAATCTAATGAAGTAGAACCACTGCAAATTTATATACTTGAGAATTCTTTACTTGCTAAAGGTCAAATGTGAAGTCATTATTTTTATTTGGCTCACCAGCCTTTATCACACTTATTAAGTGGTTCTCATTCAGTTTCATAGAACCTCAAGAGTTTATGAGAAAAATTTAAACAGTTGCTGAAAGTTGGATAATTAGAAACACTTTCTGAATACACAAATACATTTTTCTCCCTTTTTGAATATTTGAATCCATGAAATGGATTAAGTTACCTACCAAATACATTGAATATTTCTTCCACATAAGCATGAAATTGTTTAATTAGTATTGAATTGAGTCCCTGAGGTAATAGCAACACATAAGCCACGATGCCATCCGCCCAACACTATTTTAGAGTCAAACGGAGATCATGACTGAGGTTCAAGATGGGCCTCTGTTTTTAAGGACCTTAGGGGATGGTTGGAAATAAAAGAATTAGGCATTAAGAAAACATAGCAATCTGGGCCATTGGTTATTAGTATAAAAATAGATAAGAAAAGGAAAATACTATCTAAATTGCAGTAGATAGAGAATGCTTCATGGAGGAAGCCAAACATCCTTGAGACTTAAAGGATGAACAAGAATTTCTCGAGTGGAAAAATGGAAAGAAACTTTCCAGGTCCATCCAATTACTTGTGCACTTGCACCCATTTTCCTAGGCCAGGGAATATGCTTGCGAGATAATTCTCTTCAGAAGGGGCCTTATTTTTATTCTGTGAACACGACAATCTCTTCCCCTTTTTGAGTTCTTTGCACATGCCCTTCCAACTACCTGTTTCCAATTACCTCTTAGTACTGTGTAAAAAGCCTCCCCACAACTCAGTGGCTTAAAAGAAACAACAAACATGCGTTCTCTGTCTTGAGTCCGTGGGTCGGCTGGGCTCAGCTGCATGGCTTTGCTGTTTCAGGTGGTGTTGGGTGCAAGTATAGTCATCTGAGGGCTCAAGTAGCCTGGAATCTCCACGGTGCCTCCTGTAAAGGCTGGCTGTCAAGTGGACTCACTCACCTGAGGCTGTCAGAATGCCTCAGTCCTCCCCCTAGTGGCAACTCCGGGTGGCTTGGACTTCTCACAGCATAAAGGTTAGGTTCCAAGAGGGAGTCTTCCGAGCCTGTGAAGGAGGAAGCCGCAGCTCTCCTATAGCTAGTTCAGCCCTGAAACTTACATGGCCTCATCGAACACCTTGCATTGCTCAAAACAAATCACAGTCCAGCTGAGCTTTAAGAGAAAGGGTGGCAAAGAATTTGCCTAATTCACCATACTGTATAAACTGCTGTTTAGCTGGTTCTTGACATAGCTGGGTCCTTCACCTCATAAATAGCATCCCTTTTATTTATTGATTTATTTTTATTTCAAATTAATATGAGGGTACACATTTCTAGATACATTGTTCTCACGTCCAGAGTAAAGTTCCAATTGTAAAGGAGCCCCTCACCCAGGGGGTATTATGCACCTCCAGAATGTGCACATTAGGTGAGGTCCCAGCACACGCCCTCCCTCCTCTGCCAGTCATCCTCCCTCTACCCCCGTAGTAGACTATATTTGTGTTTCATCATTCATATAAGTGTATAATTGTTTACATATTGGCTTTATGTTAGTATTGAGTACATTAAACATTCATTTTTTCCATTATTCTTGAGATACTTTACAAAGAAGAATGTGGCCATCTCTCCTAAAATGTCTTACTCTTCTGCTTGATACACGCATCCTCTCCCCACCATTACCAAATGTACTCATTGGATTTTTCTGCTTATTTTGTTCATTGCTTATAAAACATTGAAAGTTGTTTGCTATCGCTTAACCTTCCTTAAGTTATGCATAGTAGGAATTGTATCTGTAGCCTTGGTCATCTTATCATTAGTGCATATTGTCGTTAACAATACGCACTTGTTAAATATCTGTTTGATGAATATATTAAAAGAGACCAATATTAACAGAGCTACCCGTCTATATCTTGAATAAAACTTTAAGGTCCATCTCACTTTGCAAAGTGTCATTACGAATACTAATTCTTTAATTGATAAAAGTGAAAGATTGGTTGACTCAGAACAAGCAATGAGAGGAAGCTTCAGTTTTAAGAGTGAGTGGCACTTCACCTGGACTTTCGAGGCTCGTGCAAAACTTTGATGGTCAGAGGACATTTCAGATGCACCAGTGACACAAGCAAAGGAGAGGAGGATTATCAAAAATTGATTCCCGTGTTGGATAAATGAGCTGCTTAGGAATTAATTTATGAAGAGATGTTATGAGTGAAATAGTAAAGGTGTCCATTCCTCTGAGTCTCCTCCATCACAGGCTTCTTCTTTCAGGAGCCAAACCTCCAGTCAGCCTGTCACTGTGAAAGCACTGGACTGCGAGGGAGACAAAACGAGTGATTCTTATCTGCCAGGCCTCTTGTCAACGTCTTCTCCATTACAAAACGTTTCTATTACTAGAGCCATTTTCTCAACAACAAAAGAAGAGAATAAACAAAGAAGGAAATAGGTGATAATATGTTTTAGGGAATGATGAGAAATATGCTAAGAGTGGACCAGACTTTTTTAAAGAGCCACAAAGGTACCTGGTAATAATACAGTGGTCATCAGGGAAGCACAGAATTGTTTGAAGGGTAGGGATGAAGCCAAAAGCCTAAAACTCATGCCAGGTTTGTGTACAGTCACCTTACCCTCTTTTATTTGTTTATTCATGTATGTATGTATGTATGCATCTATTTTGAGACAGAGCCTCACCCTGTCACCCTCGTAGAGTACTGTGGCATCATTGTAGCTCACAGCAACCTCAAATTCTTGGACTTGAGCAATCCTCTTGCCTCAGTCTCCCGAGTAGCTGGGACTACAAGCATGCACCACTACATTGGGCTAATTTTTTTCTATTTTTAGTAGAGATTGGGTCTTACTCTTGCTCAGGCTGGTCTCAAACTCCTGAGCTCAAGCAATCCACCAACCTTGGCCTCCCAGAGTGTTACAATTATATGTATGGAAGCCACTACACCCAGCTGACCAACACTCTTTTATATGTTTTGCAAAATATTTTCCAAATATCTATTGTACAGAAGACTATTTTGTCATTTTGAAAACCACTTGAATACCTCATCTTTTCCCAAACTAACAACAAATGCCTGTCATAGCCTGTTTGGGATTTCATTATTTATTGTTACTGTTGTTTGTATAATTTGTCTCTGTTCTTACCTCTTAAGGCTTTCCCTGAATACCCTTACCATGACCATCTGTTCTTCTTTCTGTTCTACAAATACCATGGTGCCAAGGACTATGTTTTATTAATTTTTGAATTTCTGCCTCCTGGCATAGTGTGTGAGGCTTATAGCGGTGGCTCAATAAATGAATGAAAGGGAAGAAAATAGAAAATTTGCCACCTATAAAGAGGGCAATTTTTTTTTCTTGCAGTTTTTGGCCAGGGCTGGGTTTGAACCTGCCACCTCCGGGATATGGGGCTGGTGCCCTACTCCTTTGAGCCACAGGAACCTCCCAGGAGTGTAATTTTTTTTTTCAAATTAAAAATTGCAAAGTATTTTAAATACCACACCAGAAAACACTTAACTACCAAGAAATAGCAAATACCTAAAGTCTTAACAAGGGACGAGTCTAACTAAAGTAAGAGGATTTGGTTCCCACTCTAGCCAAAGCAATCAGGCTAAGAGAGAGAGAAAGGAATAGGGAATCAGGGAATCTCAATTAAACCTCCTGTTAACCAGGCAACCATCTGCTTGTGCTTTAACCATTCTGGACGTTGGTTTTCTAAACTATAAAATGAGGAACCTAGTAAGGAATAAGCAAGACTTTTGTATATAAGCATTTCCAACAGAGTCCCAGATGCATGTGTTCGATGAAGGTAATCCTTGCCCGGAAGGAGATGGTCATCTACTGTGTGGTCCAGAGAACATCACTCAGCCTCTCAAAAATTGAGTATCTACAAACTCTGGAGTTCATTTATTTTTTTTGTGCGTTCTACTTTATGGTTGAATTTATATGAAAACAAATTATAGTTTTTAATCCAATTAAATTAATCCTAAATAAGCATAACCAATAGTATTTTTATAACCAATAGAAAGTATCTAGCACTCAGACGAGGCAAACCAATTGGATGTTAATTAGAGGAGAAATGAGGCAAAGCTAGCATAAGGGTAGGAATGCTATCATAGCAAAAAGTGCAGGTGGTTCCTAGTATTTACAATCATTTTAATTAATTTCTATTCTATGAACCTTTATTGATCATTCACAGTCATGTTAATTTATGATAAATCAGGACTAGACTTTTCCATAGAAGTTTAGTTTTAAAATTGATTCTCATCTGGGTGCTTCTCAAAACAAATCACGTTGACCTTGTTTAGGGATCTTGTTTTTAGTACCCCAGGGCACTAGAACTCCAAAAGTCATGACCTTGTCACCTAACCTTCCCCGACTTGCATCTGCTCATTGATGAGATGATGGCCTCTTCAAGTTTGAGCATGTTAAGTGTCACAGAGGATGGCAGAGCTGGTGCATCTCAAGCCCATGCTTATGCCTGAACCTATCCCTCTGCCCCGGAATCTGCCATCAAGACATCCCTGAGCCTAGAGAGCTCACAGCATTGTCCTGATTGCCACAAATCAGCATTAAATTAGGCATTTATCATATCTGAAAAGACACACCATCTGCAGAACGCCACGATTGTGCAAAGTTGTCACGAACAATATGCCACTTTGCAGTCTGCACATTTAACCACAAATGGGAAAATTCGACAGCAACCAGAAATAAACTTGGGCTTTAGAATTTCATTTCTTAAATGTAGCTGGTGCCAGTCCCCGGAACATCACCTTCCACTTAGGAGGATGTAAAGCTAAGCAAATTCAAAACGAAAAACATCTTTTAACTTCCTATGTGAACAGGAAGGAAGGGAGAGGATAAAGGTAATAAGATTCTCTGATCATAGGAAATTGGAATTTGCTATCTTGCTAGACCATTATTCTTAATGCACATCTGAAGTTGGCTACATTTCCTTGGCAGAGAAATAAAATCATTCTGATTCTAAGTAATATGAAATGGCTTGGTAAAGATTTTTCTAACAATGGTGTGTGTGTGGGTGGGGGGTTTGCAGACAAAGAAAAGGTAAATATTTCTTTCTTGTCAGTGCTAAAGGGATATTAATGTTACAGTGACTAATACACCCTGGGAGTTTTTGTGTGTTTAACACCTCAATATCTGATCACATTGGAGGTGAATTAATGATATGTTTAAAATGCAGTGAAGCATGAGTGATTTTGTTACTTGATTAGGGTTATTATAAAAATTATATTTTGAAAATCTGCAGCCCCACTGAAATATGAAAGTCCCCAAGGGCGTTAGAGAATTATTACTGGAACAATTGCACATGTAAACTCTTTTCATCACAAAATATTGAGAGGTTAAATGCTAATAGGCCTTTTAGATGGTTTGCTTGGGTTTTCTTCATCTCTTGTTTGATGTTAAGCAATTGTTTAAAAAAAAATTCAAAGAACTAAGGCTGTGTGAAGAAGTTGTTATTACCTTTCCAGATGAAAGGGAAAAACGTACAAGATAATTGGAAAATTGCATGGCCTTATTATCATGTTTCTCCTTTATAAACTAAGTCTTTAATGAGCTACTGTTTTTCCTAAAATGTCTTCAGATGAAAGATTGGGACAACTAATTGTTCTTCTAGCTCTAACTCTAGGGGGGAAAAACCCAGAGACACCATGAGTCAATAGTAGAATCATCAGTTTTTTAAGAAGATGAATAGAACTTTTTAGCCAAATCTAAGTACAATTAATTGGAAGAAAATAATTTTTCTTAAAGTTGTCAGGTATAATTAGGTATATCCAAACAAATACCCAGTTATCTAGTCCTATTCTATGGTGTATCTTATGCATCTAAACAGTCTAGTAGCTAGTATAATGCAAGAACCTTCTTTATGTATATGTGTGTGTATATGTATATATACCCATGTACATGTATACAGATACATACATAAAGAAGATATATGTATATGTGCCTAGATGTATATATATGATATATGTTTATATACCATAAACAATGGGAATGAGTTCACCTCAAACAATACCATAAATAATAAGTTTATTCTGAGCAGAGATTACACAAGAATTGGGCAGCCTAGAAAACTCATCAAGTCTTTCATACAAATATTTGCAAACAGAGACACCATAAGCCAACTGGGGTGCTCACAGGAGGTTGTTCTCATCTTCCTTTATTTTTAAAGGCTCTCTTTCCCATTCTTTTTTGAAAGCTCACTTATCGACAAATGAGATAGTTCAGTTTCTTCTCTTGCAAATGCACAGAAGGTCCATTGAGATTAATTTTGGAAGAAAGAGGCAAGGAAGAAAACCCTTTGGGATGTACCTCCAAATCAAAATTGGGAGCCAGAGAACAAATTCCTGAGAGAAGAAACAACAGCTCAGAATAAACTGAGGACCACCAAGTCCCACTTTTTCTCACATTCCATACAAACGTTACCAACCATCACTTTTCCTTACAGTCTAGAGAAGTGTTATCACAATACAAAAACTCACCAGACAAGTGGTACAAAAATTTCCAAACAATCAAACACAAACAATATAGGGAATTCCCAACACAATCTAAGGTACCATAGTTAAAGTTCTATTCAGTGGCACTTATCTTCATTACCCCAGCACAAATGTTGGCCAAGTGGTGTTACAGTAATCACCATTGTTTCTTTAGACAGAGGTGCGTAGTTTTAAGTTGACCATTCAGCCCGAAAATTTCCCAGAGGACTTTCAGATGGGGCAGAAACAGAGCTTCCCATGTGAGAACAAAACTCACAAAAACAAGCACACACAATACAGAGAATCCCAACATAAAATGACCAAATAGAAACCAAATTTTCCTGTTCCAATGCGAATAAAATGAGTGCCCCAATCACCTCAACTATCTCCTAATTTTGCAACAAAACTCACAAATAGACAATAGTGAGAACTCTCGACACAAAATGCCGTGGCAACCCAATGGAAGCATTCATTCCCACTTCATTTATTGTATCTTTAACTAGTCTTGTATTCAATTCTTTGGTCAGGCTTGATATTCTTATTTAATTGGTGGGGTACAGATGACGACCTTCTCATCTCTATGCCTCTTGCACACACAATAGGCACAAAGTGTTATGTGTTCAATTAAACTACTTTAAGTTGGGTTGTATCCTGTTTACTCTGATAGACATGTTAAGAATAAAATCTTGACATATCAAACAATACTGACCAATAAAATAAGAATAGGAGATTTCTCTACCACCAATTATTTCCAATACGATTCATTGTGAGGTTAGGAAAAAAATCTAATTCAGAAATCTATAATATACCATGAAATATTTTGTGGTTTGGGTGCCATTTAATCCTAATAATCCAATTCCTAGTGATTTATATTTTTCCTCCTATAAAATTTAGTGAAGGAATTACTTGATACTTTAGGCTTCTTTTGTGAACAATAGTAGTATAATCTTTCTCACTTTTCTAAAGCCTGTTATCCAAGATTTTGAGAATTAATGAGAAAATGCTTTGAAACGTTTCCTTATTAATCCTCAAAAGACCAGCCTGCAATAGATTTGTATAAATGATTAATTAAGGATTAAAAGTCCTTCACAAAGAAGAACACATCTCCGCACTATTCTTTGGCTAGCATCAATGAAATTTTAACCTTATAAAATATAAAGGAGCTATAAAATATTTTATTACCTCAGGCTCTATAAGAGAAAGATAATACTGCTTTATTGTAAAAGTATAAATAAATATTGATCTTTGTCACAGCGTGTGGGATATAGACTTCTAAAAGATAAACCTTAGGACTATTTTAGCAAATTTTTATTCTGAATGTAGTTGGAAGTGTACCTTTAACCATGCATTTTATGAGATGGTCTCATTTTGTGTTAAAGCTTTATTTTTAAAGTCTGTTTTATTTACATTCCTTAGACCCAACTCTTCTTAACTTTCAGACTATTAAACAGATTGTAATTTATCATGTAGAGCACATTCTGGGTTCCGTGATTCCTCTAGGCAGCATAGCTGATGAACCATAATTATCTTCCGAGAGCTAAAGGCATGGTCAATTTTTAGTTATACAGTTCATGTAGATGGTAAAAGTAAGGAATTTTCCAAAACTTTGTAGATCCATTAAAAAAAAAATTTTTTACATGAGTTTCCAACTCTGAGTCCAAAATGAACTCCAAGGAAGATATTAGTCAAAATTGCAGAAAAACACAGCTATGTGATTTCATAGCGGTGGGATAACATTGATGTAATCCCAGCAGATAACCCTCCTCTGGGCAGAGCAACGTGAATACCGGCAAAGTGTCTAGAAAAAGCGGCGGAGAAAGCATGCACGCTGAACAGAATTTGCAAAGAAGAAAAGAAGAAATTGATGAAAACTGCCTGCTGGTAGGGAGTGAACTCTGATATCACCAAAGCATCTGTGGAATCAAGAAAATTACCGCATTCAGAACTTGGAACAATGAGACACAAATATATTGCTATAATTTCTTAGGAAATAATGCATGTGATGTAAAGAAAAAGAGAAGGGAAAGAGAGATTATTACCTGCTTGTGATTGCTCAGTGCATGCCAGAGATCACACAAAGCACTGCCACAAAGCTGTGTTATGAAATGGCCCAGTGATTTTATGATGTAGGTATTATTAACAATATTATTATATTAATACAAAATGAAGTTCAAGTGTTTGTCCAAAGCCCATGTACCTATCAGTAACAGTAACCAGGAAATACATATGCATTTCTGTCCGTTAGACCAGGCAGGCTTTCCAGCTTTTCCAACAGAGATGATCACAAATCCTCATAGAGGTTGTACAAGCCACCACAGGCAACCGCCAACATGAGGGGTTGCCACCACGGGTTTTTTTTTTTCCTTTTAATTTCAGATTATTATTATGAAGGTATAAATGATTAGGTTACATTATTTGCATTTGTTAGGTAAAGTCTGACTTGTAGTTTAGCCTGTCACCCAGGGGGCACCGTACACCCCTACAGTGTGTCCCATTACTTGGAAGCACACACGTCCCTTTCCCTCCCCCCGCTTTCCTTCCTCCCCTCTCCCCCATATGATATTAAACAACTATACGTCCAACAGGAGTCAGAATAACTCCAGAATCATCCGGGCTTCAAATTCCCATTAGGTATTTCTGAGATTTAATTTCCTTACCTGCAAAATGGACATCCTGTTTTCTACCTCAAAAACCTTTAAGCAGATTAAACAAAGATAAATATATGAAGGGTCCAGTAGGACTAATTGGGTCATGATGATGGGCTCTAATAAAAATGATTTATTTAAGAAGAGAAAGAAAAAAAAAGACAAGGAGGAGGTGTGTGGAGAGGTGTTGTTTGCAGATGCTACTCTAAATATAATACAGTTCCCTGGGGAGCCCTGATGGACCTCTCTGTGGTTACAGCAGCCCACGGGAGATGACATCGCAACTGAGTGCAGAAGGTATTTTGGCTTTACCAAGAGGGTAACAACTAATAGAAAATGGAACATTGTGAGCAGCTGAAAGAAAGTCAAACCAAGACCATTTTAAAGCAAAATCCAGCTCTCCCTTATCTCCTGGGATGAAACTCCTTTGACATTTAGGAAACGTGTAGTGATCGTTGATGCCAAAGGATAACTGAGTGAGGGAAGACAGTCATCATTCCACCGGGAAACCTGGTTGAGATGATGCCGCAGAGACTCAGAGTGTTTTCTTGCGCCAATTACAGAGGAACCAAACAGTAATCCTGTCCTCAGATGTCTAAAGAAAACAGGATATAATTAGAAAGGAGTATTGATAAAGTGGAGCTGAGATAAAAATAAATCCAGTCTCTGCAAGCTTAATTATTTTGAGAGAAATGAGAAGAATAAATTGGCAATGTTTATACACACAGACACTTTTAAAAACTGGAGCTATTGTACCTGAACTCTGATAGGAAAAAATACCAAAATCCACCCCATAACCATTCTTAATAAGCAGGAGTTTGGGAAATCTCAGTTGAAACTTTAAAATTACAGGCTCTTAAATTTGATAAATTCGATTCCAGTTATATTATGGAGGTGGATGAAAAGTAAGACTAAACGTAGGGAAAAGCTAAGTGAAACATGTAGAGGCTCTGGCTAGGCCCAGGGCAACCTGCTAAGTACAACGTAATAGATTGGAAAAGATCCAACAGGTCTCAGTGGCTAGGTAGAAATTTGTTGATTAAAAAATGTAAAGAATTAAATAGTATATATTAAAATCGTTACATGAAATATATTATATTTACCATAAAATAAGGGTGCTTCTGTTTACCTTCTAAATTGGCTAGGGTCTTAAAAACTAATTATAATGTTAGCAAAGAAAAGATAAAGGCAATAGAATCATTTGGCAATTGATACCGTGAATGGAAAACCTTGTTCTTGCTCTTGCCCTTGGGCCTAATAATTTCATTTCTAGTCAACTCTCTTGGGAAAATAATGTAAAATGCAGCAATACTTATCAGAATAAAAAATTGGAAATATGTACCTCTCGGGGAGGGAATGAATAGGCACCCAGTTATTATATATCAATGTATCTAGTGTCATGAAGACACTTAACACACCAGCATGTGTTCTAAATAGGGCTGCCAGGTAAAAAACAAGGTCCTCAGTTGCATTTAAATTTCAGGTAAACAATGAATAACTTTTTAGTATCTGAAATGTAAATGACTCTGGGGGTTCTGTATTTTTATTTGCTAAATCTGTTGACTCTACTTTTAAAAGATCTGTTAAAATGCAGTTTATACTATTTAGAAATGTAAGAGAAAAATATCCAACGTATACTCAGTTATGGGAGGAAAAGGTCTGCCTTAGAAAGAGAGTGCAGGGAGATAAAACCAAATTAAACCAGTCATTCTTAGTTGTAAAGGGGTTTTTTTATTTTATTTTACTTTTTAGTGTTTTCTTAACATTTTTCTGTAAAGAGCATGAGTTATTTTTGTAAGCATAAAAAGGGGCACATGCGTCTTTATATGTCCGTATATAATTCTGTTCTTCTGGGCCCACAGTTACAGCACTATAAGCTGGAAGCCACACTGCTCCTCAGTTTACTATCAGACTCAAATAACTCCTGCATCCTATGGAATAAAACCAGGACTATGATTCAGTTTTCAGCTTAAATACCATCCCATTTGTAAGGACTTCTCCAACCACTCTGGCCCAATTCTTCCCACTACACAGTCAACACCAATACCTTTCTGTTTCATTATTTCAGAAAACACTGTTTATCTCCACACCTCTTAGTAAAGGTTCAGTATGTATTTCTTGAAAGAAAGAGTAAATGAATAACAGAGAGAAATGGAATCAGAAATATTAGGTGGCATTTCTCTCTAGGCTTAACCAGGTATATATTCCGGTCCCACTTGCCTAACTTAATGGCTCCCTAGGATTGCCTTGGCAAATACCAGAGTAGAAATATATGCAGCATAAAAATGGATATAAAGAAGAAGACTACTAAAAAGATATGTTTGGAGAGAAACTTTAATAAACTCAGCAGTCTGAAAAGCTCTCTGAAACAACAAAACTGGAAGCAGAGATTCCAAAGCATCTTACAGCTTCTGGCATTTCTCCCCAAGTGGGTCTCAGAGTTATCCCCTGAAAGGTGATTTGGGGGGAATTCGCTGCCCACAGAGCTGAGGGGACTATGAAACACACTGTCCTGCTTAATGCAGATGTACTGTTCATTGTGCTGTATCATAAATTTATTTTTCACGGTTATAGAAATAAGCACTACAAAGCAAACAAACTATTGTCCTTTCAGGCTTCATCTGGAGTAAAATTCTGTTGGAAGCCTATTAAAAAAACAGATGTAATACACACAAGTCTCTGAGGTGTCCTTCCCCACTCTTCCTTTCTCAAAGGCTTTTTCCCTTTCTCTCTCCCCTCTATCACCTACTGCTACATTTTTGTGATGTCCTGACGATCGAGAAACCACAGGATCACTTTCTAGAATGAATCAGACACAGGAGGGTTGTACGGAAAGTACCCAGCCATGTACGTCTCTATCTTTCACATTCCATGGCTGGAACCTCCCTGACAGCCCTGGCATCCCACTCATTTCTTTCTGTCCCTTCCTTTTCTCTTTAGCTCTCTGCAGCCTGGCCCCCCTCATCTCTCCTTTCTTTATTTTTCTTCACTTGTTCCTATTCTTTTTTTTTCCCATTCAAATTTCGTTTATTATTTCTTATAGCATAACTGTGTACATTAATGCAATCATGGGGTACAGTGTGCTGTTTTCACATACATTTTGAAATACTCTCATCAAACTGGTTAACATAGCCTTCGTGTCATTTTCTTAGTTATTGAGTTAAGACATTCATACTCTGCTTTTAGAAAGATTCACTTGTACCCTTGTAGGATAAACCATAGAAATGACTCCACCAATCACCCTCCCTCCCCTCATCCACCCCCCTCACTTCCCCTCTCCCACCCCTCTTCCCATATTCTAAGGCTATAATTAGTTTATATTCCTATGAAAGCTATGAATTCGTTTCAAAATAGGGCTGTGTACATTGGATACTTTTTCTTCCATTCTTGAGATAATTTACTAAGAAGAACATTTTCTAATTCCATCCATGTAAACATGAAGGAGATAAAGCCTCCATCTTTCTTTAGGGCTGAATGATATTCCACGGTGTACATAGACCACAATTTATTGATCCATTCGCGGGTCGATGGGCACTTGGGCTTCTTCCATGACCTAGCAATTATGAATTGGGCTGCAAGACTTGTTCCTATTCTTAAAGCCAGGTTTACATTTCACTTATTCATCTCTCACGTGTTGCTTCTTTTGCTTTCGTTCTGAGAAACAACTTTAAAGCTTTTGTCCCCAAGGATCTTTTATTCTAAGTCACAAAAGCAGCTCCGCACTCAGAGGCAGGCTGAGTGGCCCTCCATGCTTCTGAACTCAAATGCATTTTAAAGTTTACTTCTTGCACCCAGAAACAAGAAAACAAGAAATATTTTATAAAAGCTTATTGAGAGTATGTGAAAAGTGCTGTTATAATTTTTGCTCTAAACGCTCATTTGTAATTTATTAATGATGACATAAAAGACAAAATACAAATCTATTGACTACCCACTGGGTTCAAACAACTACATGAGGCTGACATATTGAATGAATTAGATATTTGAAAGATTCAGAGTGAGTATAGGACTGGAAAGGCCTCATAGATATTCAGGTGAATTTTGTTTGAAGAAATTTGTTTTTCTCCACTCTGTACACACCTTGACTTTTTATTATGAGGAATGTCAGGACTGATTTTGAATACCGAGCTCCAATTTGTTTCCTTTTTCAACACAACTTCAAAACACCGTTTGAACTACAGGTGCCATATTGATATTTTATCATTCTTTTTAATGGCATGCTATAAGCTTTGATGTCCTCATGCCTTAGTCTATGTTTGGTTCATCAGAAGTGTCCTCCCTACTTCTTTCGTTTTCACTCCAGTTTTAGATACAGAAGCCCCCCAGCTTTCTCTCACCAGTATCTTGCCCACATTTCCAGGCTGTAATTTTTCCTGTTAATAGCAACAAGAGTCTTCATTGTGGAAATGTCAAACCATACCTAAGGGGCTCAAGTGAAATGAGAAATTTTGTCTCTAACGCCTATTCCCTTATCTCAGAAAAAAAACACCAGGTACAGTTTTATATACATCCTTTCAAAGAATTTCTATGCAATTAAAAACAATTAAGCTAGGCACAGTAGTTCATGCCTGTAATCCTAGCACTCTAGGAGGCTAAGGCAGGTGGATTGCTTGAGCTTAGGAGTTTGAGAACAGCCTGAGCAAGAGTGAGACCCCATCTCTACTAAAATAGAAAAACTAACCAGGCTTTAAGGTACGTGCTGCTAGTCTCAGCTACTTAGGAGGTTGAGGCAAGAGGATTGCTTGAGCCCAAGAGTTTGAGGTTGCTGTGAGTTTTGATGCCATAGCACTCTACAAAATAAAAAATGGCAATTAAAAAGGTAAAAGCTCTTCTGGCACTCATGATAAATGTGGAATGTGTCTCTGATCAGCACAGTCATCTCCCTTGTTTTAAATGACCACAGTGTGTGGCACTGCATACATGGGTCATTTGAAAGACTTTGAGGTACCTAAAAATCCAGAAACATAAAATCTGCACAGACAGAAACAAATGAAGCTCTCCTTGCAACATGGATAAGCTGAGCAAGTCGAAACTTGCACAGGTGAATCAGAAAGGATGCTGTCGACTGTGTTTCTTGGAAGTGAGATAATGGACCACAACACAGCCTGTCTCTAAACTTTCTTAATGACCCATGTATAAGTACCATGGCTTGAGTATTTTATCTAGCCAGTCTACTAACACACATTAAGGCTGTTTGTAGCCTTTACCATCATTACACACAACGATGAAGATCTTTACACAAATATATTTGTATATTGGCAGGGTGGGGGGCATTCCACACTACAAACTTATGAAAAATAGAATAACTGGGTCAAAGATTACATGCATATTTTGTTTTGAAAAATATTGCCAAGATTTGTTCCAGAATTACTTTGCCCCTCTCATTTAATCTTGGGACACACATTTCTTATGCCATAATTTAAAGCTCTGTATTGTTAGTGATGGATTGACATTTTATCACACATTCATTGTGATAATGCAATTTTTGAAGTTTCCAGGATTGGTAAAGAAGTGTCCTTGCTGAGATTTGCTTCTCTTTGTTGTGTCTACCTGTTTCATTGTGTTTAGTATGGTAGAACTAACAGGGATGATTATTACAGCTCCAGTTGAAGCCCAGAATTTTACGTATTTATTTAGCAAAATAGTATGCAAATGTTTTTATTTTTCAAAAGTCAGATTTAATAAGTCAATGACCTTTCTTAGGAAATACAGAATGGTAATAGAATAGAGGCACAGACAGATGGTTTGCATCTGGAGTGGTGCGAGGGGACCTGGGAAGAAAGAGACATCTGCATGAAACAACCACAGTTTCATTTGAAATAAACTGCAGTACATAAAATTTTAAATTGAATATAAGCATTCTTTCTAATGTTGTACAACTGTAATGTCTAAAGTATCCTCATCTAAGTTAGGTAGAAGTTTGGAAATTTCGTCTTCATAAAAATTGACTAGTACAATGAGAAAAAAGTTCTCTATGCATAATACATGTATGTGGGTCTGACAATTAAGTTCATGAACTGGTCCTAGAAAAACTGGTACATACCTCATTGCAGATTTGATCACTATGGTCACCTTCAAAGTCCTCCCCTTGGGAAGCTGTACACGGATGCCAGTGCCTCTGCCACCCTTCAGAGCCATTTTGGAACTCTTTCTGGAATGGCCGTCAGAGCTGCCATCACACAAATACAGAAATGTGCACCGACTATAATGAGCCACTCAGCAGCTCACCACCACATGCTTACACCAACACAGCTGTGAGACACTCATATGCCAAGCGTCTGACAGAGCTGTTTGTACAGGAATGCCAGTGTAAGTGCAAGGCGGCAAGTTTGCGAACTCAATCGTCAGATCTGCTACCGGCAGAGCTCTGATGGCCATTCTGGAAACAGAGTTCCAAAACTGTTGGAATGATCAGTTTGGAGCTCATGCATTGGCACAACCTTGGCGCACAGCTTTCCAAGGGGAGTGTTTCGAAGGTAACTGTGGCGATATATGGCATGAGATGTGTAGCACTTTTCCAGAATGCGTTCACTGACGTGTCAGGTCTCATATGTAGCAGAATGCAATGGGGCTTTGCCTGTAGGTCACTCAGCATTAGGGTTTATCAAGAGTGGCACCAGTGATATTTGGAGCTGAGTAATTATTTGCTTGGGGCGTTGTCGTGAATACTGTGGGGTGCTCAGCAGCATATCTGGCCTCTGTCTCTCAGATGTCAGTAGCCCCTCCAGCCCAGCCATGACAATCAAAAATGTCTTCAGACACTACAGATGTTCCCTGCGGGCCTAACCTCCCTGGGCTGAGAAGAGCTGACCTACTGCAAAGGCCACCCCGGCTCTCAGAGCTTCAGCTCTGTAGTTCCACATACTAAAGATGTAATAAACAACAAAAGATGCACAGACACATATGAATAGTCCGCACCGAAGACAAAGAACAAAAGGAGCAAAGAGGAGGCAAAGAAAATAGAAAACAAAAGCAAAAGAAGAAGCGAGAGAAAAGGCTCAAGCTATGCTACTACTAATGTGTTCAGAGAGATTAGATATAGCCTTGATGAAATAATAACAGGTTCTTATTAAAAAATAAGAGAAAAACCTTAGTTTTTAAATTGTGATGCTTGAATGTAATAGAAGAGTTAAAAGGTAAAATTTAGAATGCCCTCAGAAAGTCCAACAAAAAGGAGGCAAATAAATAGAAAACAGAATACAAAGAGTTAGATTGGGCATTGATTTAAGAGGTCAAAATTCAGAGAACATAAGGTCTCCCTCTTTTTATGGCTGCATAATATTCTATGGTGTACATAAACCACAATTTGTTAATCCATTCATGGGTTGATGGGCACTTAGGCTGCTTTCATGATTTGTCAATTATAAATTGGGCTGCATTAAGCATTCTGGTGCAAATATCTTTATTGTAAAGTGATTTTTGGTCATCTGGATATATGCCTACTAGAGGAATTATAGGATTGAACAGCAGGTCTACTTTTAGTTCCCTAAATGTTTCCCAAACGTCTTTCCAAAAGGAAGGTATTAGTTTGCATTCCCACCAGCAGTGCAGAAGTGTTCCCTTCTCTCCACATCCATGTCAACATCGGTAGTTTTGAGATTTTGTTACGTGTGATACTCTTACTGGAGTTAGATGATATCTCACAGTGGTTTTGATTTGCATTTCTCTGATGATTAAAGATGATGAGCATTTTTTCAAATGTCTCTAGGTCATGGGCCTGTTATCTTCAGAGAAGTTTCTGTTCAAATCTCTTGCCCATGATGAAATAGGATCACTTGTTCTTTCTTATTAATTTGAGTTCTCTGTGGATTCTAGTTATCAAACCTTTGTCAGAAGCATAACCTGCAAATATCTTCTCCCATTCTGAGGGCTATCTGCTTGCTTTATTACTGTGCTCTTGCCTATATAGAAACTTTTTACTTTGCTCAGATCCCAGTAATATATTTCTGGTGTTGCTTCAATTGCCGGGGGCAGGGGGGTCCTTCTCATAAAATATTCTCCTAGGCCAATTTCTTCAAGTGTTTTCCCTGCACTCTCTCCAAGTATCTTTATAATTTCATTTCTTAGGTTTACATTTTTTATCCAGTGAGAATCAATTTTTGTTAATGGTTAAAGGTGAGGGTCCAGGTTCAGTCTTCCATAGGTCACCAGCCAATTCACCCAGTGCCATTTGTTAAGTAGGGAATCTTTCCCCCAATTTATGTTTTGGAGTTGGAACATATTCTTCTTACTAAAGTATCTCAAGAATGGAAGAAAAAGTATCCAATGTACTCAGTACTATTATGAAACCAATATATAATCACCCACACTTTAATATGAATGATAAAACACAACTATAGCCCAGAATGAAGGAGGGGAGAGGGGGTTGAAGGGAGCGGAGGGAGGAGGCCCACTGGAGGAAGGGTAATTGGTGGGGCCTCACCTATTGTGCATAATGCAAGGGTACATGTCAAATCTATTAAGAGTAGAGTATAAATGACTTAACACAACAATTAAGTAAGTGAGGTGAAGGTTATGTTAACCAGCTCAATGTAAGCATTCCAAATTTTACATCAAACCAGCATATTGTACTCCATAAATGCATTAATGTACACAGTTATGATTTAATAAAAAGAATCAGAGAAAGTAGGGTAGAGGAAATTATAAGAAAAGAAAAATAGTAAGCATTTCTCGCCTATAACATTTGGAAAGCAAAAGCAACGTTTTTATGGCAAAGAAAAATAGAAAATAATGGAATTCTATGTTCAGTATTTTAACAGAAAATGATATTTAACTTGACATTTCTAATAGGCCTAGTTATAAATCAAGTGTAAAGACCAAATAAAGACATTATCCAAGTATGCAACCTCCACATTGTACCTCCAGTGTGTTCTGTCTTTGAAAATACTTCTCGAATAAATTTCACCAGAATGAGGGAGGATCCAAATAAAAGCCAGCAGCCAGAAAATCCCCAAAATAGTGGCTAAGAGAGTCTCTGTGATATAGCAAACCGAGAGATGGCTAAGGTGCATTGGTATAAGAGGTTGAAACAGAGTAAACATTATGAGTCCAAGGGAAAAATGAAACTAATAGTTTATTTCACGTTCTTGGCCTTATGGGGAAAGAATGTGTAATGCTGTAGGGTAGCGATTTGTACAAAACCAAACAAATGAAAAAAGTTATCACCTGCACTTAAAAACAAAGAGCTGTGTAGGGAATGAACTACTTCATTATATGCCTTACCTGTGAGAAATATTTAAATAGTTGTAGTAATAGAAAATGCTGATTGCTGATCTGATTTTTTTTAAATTGTGATAAAACATCAGAAGAATGACAGGTATATGATAAAAATAGGTCAGTGTTTTCTAAGTTAAGTAAATTCTCCTTTTTTCTATAACAGACAGTTTCAGAAGAAAAATAATCAAGGCATACTAGAGTAAACATACTTATCAGAAGTATATTAAAAAGCCAAATGAAATAGCTAAAAGAATTAAAAGCAGATGAACCGGGAACTGGTAACTAGTAGTCTGGAGGGCAGAATAGAGACCTTGAATTTTGTACACTGAGCTTATTTTATGTGTTTACTTTTTTAACCCTACAGAGCATAAGTTGAATTGTAAATTAAAGCTATTTTGAATAACCACCCACAAAAAGTTCTTGGGGTACTAATGACACACGTGTTATGTGATTTTGGTGGACGGACCCAACCTAGGCTTACTGAATCAGAATTTCTGGCAATGGATCTCAAGAATCAGTATTTTTAAATAGCTCCCCAACTGATGTTTACCAAATTTATGTGTGGAAATCACAATATATAACATTCGGTTATTAAAGTCTCAGAGTAGGATTTACAAAAAGAATGTCAAAATAATTTCATGGTTGAAAATTTATGGACTATTTCAGTATACGAATTTAGACACATACAAATACACAGGCATAAATATAAAGGTACTGTCAAGAATGAAACCATTACCCTCAGAGAAAGCAGATTCTTTATAAATCTTTGTGTAGTTGTCCATCATCATTGGAATACTGCCAGTGGACCAAATGTTAAAGTCTATGTTGTCATAAAAAATTCACCTGCTGGGTAGTTCCTTTTGTTCTGTGCTTAGTATAGCATATCAATCTTAAATTCCAGGCCCTGGATAGTTATACCATAAATATAGATGCTCTGCCTAGGGGGCATTTCACTGATCTGTCTTTATAAACAAGGGATTCATTAAAAGCATAAGACTTAGAGTCACTGAATATTTGCTTGTTGCTTTTTCTGCAGTAGTGATTTTTGCTTCCTATAGTACACAAAGGAACACAAGCTCCACATGCACAAAGCAGTGATTTGGAGTCCAGCAGACATCCTGGTAAATGAGGAAGGTTGTGGAAGGGTAAAGTGTGGCACCCGTACCTCATGACTGACTTTGGGGACCTGGGAAAAATCCTTAAATACCCTATTTTGATCATCCAACCAGGATGGGTCACAGGGAACTAATAAATCCTATTTTAATGTTCAATGATGAACAATAAATTAGGTAATAAATTAAACACTGTTAGAATGTTTTTTTGTTTTATTTTTTATTTTTTAAATGTAATCCCCTTTAAAAGCCTAAATTTGGCCAGGCCTGGTGCATTTGGGGAGGCTGAGGTAGCAAGATCGCTCGAAGCCAGGATTTTGAGAGTAGCTTGGGCAACATAGTGAGACCCACCTCTACAAAAAAAAATTAAAAAATGAATTGGTTAGACATGGTGGTATAAGACTGTAGTACTCAGGAGGCCAGGCAGGAGGATCACTTAAATCTAAGAGTTTGAGTTTTCAGTAAGCTGTGACCACACCACTGTATTCCAGCCTTGGTGACACAGTAAGACTCTGTAGCAAAATAAATTAATAAATAAACAAAGAAACAAATAAACAATAGCCTGGGCAGGGCCTGTGGCTCAAAGGACTAGGGCATCGGCCCCATATGCCGGAGGTGGCGGGTTCAAGCCCAGCCCCAGCCAAAAACTGCAAAAAATAAAATAAAATAAAATAAAATAAATAATAAAAGCCTAAGATTAAAAACAAAACATTTTGTTATAAAATGTGGGGTACAAAATACTTACAACAAGAATTTAGTGGGGAGGGAGAAAGCTGAAGACATACTTTCATATAAAAGAGTTAATAATTGGGTGGCGCCTGTGGCTCAAGGAGTAGGGGGCCAGCCCCATATACCGGAGGCGGTGGGTTCAAACCTGGCCCTGGCCAAAAACTGGAAAAAAAAAAAAAGTAATAATTATGGGGCCAATGCTACCCAGACAGCAAAAACAAAGATAATATAACATTAAAAATTAAGAATAGTAACAATAGCTATTAAATAATGTCTACCCACACTGTACCCCAGAAGTGCATTAATATACATAGTTACCATTCAATAAAAAATAAATAAATAATGTCTCTTGAGGATTTCAAGCAAAATTCTCAACAGAATATTAGCAAGCTGAATCAAACATATATATAAAGATTATATAAATGACTAAGTAGAGTTTATTCTGCATATTCAAGGCCGGTTGAATATTCACAAAGAAATCAGTCAAATCCACCATCCCAACAGACTGAATAAGAAGAATCATTTAATCCATTAAGTTAATGCAGAAAAAGCATTTGACAAAGTTCAACACTCATTCACTGCAAAAACTCTCAGCAAGTTAGGAAAAGAGGGAATAACCTTGATTCGGAGCAAGTACAAAAAACTCTTAGCTATCATCCTAACGATGAAAGACTGAATGCTTTCTGCCTCCGATTGGGAGCAAGAAGATGATGTTCACTCTCATCACTGTCATTTGACGTGTGGCTGGGAGTTCTTACCACTGCAATGAGGCAAATAAGAGGAATGGAAGGTACTGGGATTGCAGAGGAAGAAAGAAAACTCTCTCTTTGCAGATGACTTGATTGCCCTTCTAGAAAATTCCAAGGACTCCAGCACACAAATGACTCACCTGTGTAATTTTAAATCCTCTATTAGCCACCTTAAAACAAGTGAAACTAAACAGATGAAATGAAATTCATAATACATTAACTCCCTATATCCAAAATACTATCATTTCCAACACAGGCTAATGTTAAAAATTAATATCTTCTTATGTTCATACTGTCTTTAAAATTTCTATCTGCCATTTATACCATGATATGTCTGGATCAGCCACTGGCTTTTTAAATGTCCAAAAGCCAAGAGGCTAGTGGTTCCCATTTTGGAGAGTATAGATATAGACCACCCGTTGGATGACTTTTCTCACTCTTTAATTTCATTTTTTTTTTTTGCCTATGTAAATATTTATGGTCTGCAGTAATTACCTACCTTGCCTCCAAATCACTCTCATGTCTCAGTCTCATGCTTTGTATTTAAAGCAATTACATTATCAAAGGTTTTGTTAAGGACTAATTGGGTTTCAAAGGCCACAGGACTGCATATCCTTTTGGTGTTGTACACAGTATCTTTGACCTATTTGTGGTCATGGTTTACCCTTGGTGGTTTGAGTCTTTCAGGAGGGGTGAGAGGCTGGTGGAGGGGCAAATGAGTTCCCTGTAAGCTGGACTCTCTGACTCCTTGACTCTGATTCCTCCCTGCAGGTGGGCATTCTCCCTCACCTTTGTCTTGACTCAAAAGACAGCAAGAGCAGAGTCTCATTGTGCCATTGCTTCCCGGTTGGCAGTAACAGCAGCCGCCCTAACTTTGCCCAGTGCTGCTGAACTGCAGCTGGTGGTCTCCAGCAGCAGAGGAACTGAGAGCAGACAGCCTCCTATTCTCTCTGGAGCCCCCGGGAGGATCACTTGGCCACCAGGGCATCTTACTTATATGCTACTGGTCTCTTATCCAACCCTGCCCGAGAGAGAATAGCCCTTAACTCTTATTCTTCCATCCACAACATGCCTTGATGAGACCTCTAGTGAGGGCTCTCTGTGCACCTCACTTTCTTCCTTTGTGGATGGAGAGGAATATGTAACAATCACCGCCACTTACTGATAATCACTGTGTGTCAGGTGAGTCCTGGGAAACCCTATAAATAGTTTCTCATTTATATCTCACAATAACCCTGCAGTCTCTGTATCATTATTTGCACATTACATAAGACAGACAGCACGGAGATTCTCAGACGTTACCATAGCCGCCTGAGCTCTCCTCATTAGAGAAGAGCCAGGCAGAACTCAAACTCTCATCTGTCTGACTATAAATTCCAAAACAAAAAGAACACTGCAAGGCCTGGCAAGGCGATAATGCAGCACTTGTCAGAGAAAAACGGGGGCCCAGGGGTGCCCCGAGTGCTGCAAATCCAATTCAGCCTATGCAGTCGTGAGCCTCACCTTTGATGTCCCCTGGCCACGACATTCCTGCTGGACTTGAAGGAAGCCTGCATTTCTCTGGGGCAGTGTGAGAAGACAGGAGTGCCCCTACAGCCAGACTCTTCACGGGCATCTCTTATCTGTGTACTGTCATCCCCTGGGGCTAGAAAAGAGAGGTGAAGCTGTCAGGGATTTGAAACTCATTCCTCCAACAATGATTCTTGGGCCATTTTAGAATGTATCTTGGATCTCTCTGTTCAGGAACTTGGGCACTGTCCAAGCTGTGGCTAGGATCCTTTGATCTCATGGGGAGGTGTGCGCAGACATGTGGGTTTGGTCTTTCACTGTAGCAGTTCTGATATTTTCAGCATGGAGGAGAGAAGCAGATCTTCCACTAGGAGGACAAGACTTTGCACCAATGAAGGGCTAGACTCTGCCTCCTACCAAGTTGCAGGTGTGACCTGGCAGGCAGTGGTGTCCCCCAACACTGACACTGATGGCTTCTTTCCTGCAGCCCCAGGGCTCCCCAGACAGGTTCCTCTAAAGACCTTGAAGCAACTGTTCCAACAGGCAATGCTGTGAACTTCCCTGGAGTTCAGAGCTGGGTAGTCTGGCTACTCCTGGGGCCCAGTGGTGTTTTTCTAGCTTGGTAAGGAAATAAGGAACACTGGGACACACTCGAGAACAAGCCTGGGAAGTCACTTTCTGCAGGAACCAGAGTGGATGGGGACAACTGCTAGTTGCTACCATTAAGAGGCTCAGGGAGAAACCGGGGTGCCCTGACATGGGACGCTGTACTGCAGAAGAGACTGGCAGACAAAGAACACGTGCAGGGCATCGCGGCTAAGGGCGACATTGGTGAAGAGTGTAGACTCATCCCGATGGAGAGGGACCCATTCTCCATCACTTCCCACTGAGAGAAAGCAGAGAGGCTGTGATTCTGTTACCTTTATTTTCTCCAGAAATTTAAAAAAAAATACTATCTTCACAGGACACTGGGAGGTTAGGGACTATGACAACTTGAATTTTTGACTGGAAGTGGTTAAAGTCTTTAGACAGTAACTCAAATCTTAAATCTGCCAGTGACCAGGTTAAAGCCAAAGGAAAATAATATGTTGCAATCAACAATTGTAGATTATTATTTAACATTAGTCGATAAGTTAAATAGCTTTATTGCCATTTTAATACTATCAACATTAGTTGTTTGCTAAGTTTTGAGCATAAAACTTAAGCTTTTATTAACAACAAAAGCAATATTTCTGCTGGAAGTAGCCAACATCCACCAAAAGATCTCATAAATTCCCGCCTAACTCTTTATGCTGTTCCTGTTGTGTCTTAACTCTCATTTTTTCCTTGTCATGTCCCAGATAGATCTAATGCAAACTCCTGATGCAAATGCCAAGTTTGTCACATTTGTGTATTGCTATTAGAAAAATTTCTTGGTAACCGACTCCTAAATTATTGCCAATCCGTGATGGATCATTGGGCTTGCAAGGCAGTGTGGACTATCGGGAAAGAACACTGATTTAGAGTCAGACAGGTCCACTGTGGGAGCCCCAGCTTGGCCATTTGCCACTTTGTTCATTTCTATCACAGGAGTTCCAGCCACTGTCCTCTCTTTCTGAACCGCCAGAATAGCGTTCATATTGATCTCTCTGCCTCACGTGGGTGCTCGCCCATTATCTACACGAGCCCTAGTGCCGTGTTTCTGAAACTGAAACAAGATTACTTACATAGGCTCCCAGGCTTAAACCCATTCAAAGACATCCACTTTCACTTTGATAAAATCTAATGTCCTTCTCACAAATCTACACTTCTGTCCCCTCCTAGCTCTTTCCTCAGCTTAAACATAGAATACCCTCCCCCTTACTCCTCCATCCCATCAACACTGAGCTCAAGGTGGTTCCCCAATATGAACAAACTCAGTCCAACCTCAGAGTCCTTCAACTTCGCCTTCCCCGGCCTGAAACACCCTTCTATCAAGGTTCACGTGTCTGCCTCATCTGCTCCCCCTGGGTTTAGTCCTGAGATTTCTGTAAGCTCTCTCTCTGTCATTAGTCTCTGTATATCCCACTACTCCACTTTATTTTCATCATAGCATTTAGCATTATTTAAAAATGAATTATTTATCAACCATGTGAAAATTGTCTTACTTTATACTGCAGAGTAAGCTCCAGAAGAGCAAAACTGGGCCTGTAGCTGCCCCCTCTCTATCACGAGCATTTAGTCAGTTTCTGGCACTTAGGAGGAGCTGAGTAAGTATTTTAGAGTCTTTGTATCAATGACTTTCAGTTCAGTAAAAGTACATTACTAGGATGTGTGGTTTCTTATTTCACAAGCATTCACAACATGACTTTGAGAACCGTGTAACTGCCATGCGATCCTGTTCTTACTTTCCTGAAGACTCAAAGATTTCAACAGAGCTGGCTTCTCTATTTTCCTGGCTGCACTGACACAGTATGCTGGGAATTTTCCTGCTAACTCACTAGCTGCATTTCTCAGTCTCCTGGACTGGCTCATCCTCCTCTGTGCAATCTCTGGAGCCAAGTCAGATGTGACCCACTCCCATTTCTCCCTGTAAAGTCTCTGTGAGCGACTCTCCCAATCCCATCATGTTAAACACCAGCCACTGGGTGATCTTCATTCTATAGGTAATTCCAGTATAACTCATTCCAAGAAATCCAGAATTGTACATCCAATGGCCAACGTGGCATCTCTGCTCAGATGTTTACACATGAGTCTGAAATGTAATAGTTCTGAGACTAAACTCTCGCTTCTCTCCACAGATGTGTGGCCCTAGTTCCAGTCTCCCACACTTACTGATGTATCCCAGACCTCCAGGTGCTTGAGCAACACTTGAGGAGCTGCTGCTGATTCTTCTATATTCTTAATTCCTTTCCACTCATCCGTCAGAAAATTCTATTGATTGTGCCTCCAAAAGTTATCCCCAATCTATTCACTTTTCTTCACTTTTGGAACCGTCACTCCCACTCATCTGGATTGTTTGTTTGCTCTGACGACCTCCTTCTGGTCCAGGGGTTAGGTCTTCCCGATGCTTCTCCCCAGGCTATCTATCCCTTACCCCTAATCTTTTAAAACCACAAATCAGAGCATTTCTTTTGCCTGCTCAAAATCATCCTTTGGCTACTTGTCACTGAGGAATAAAACTCAAACACATTATCATGGGCTACAAGGCCCTCCCGGCCTCCACCTACTTCACGGATTATATAATTAACTCGGCCTAAAACACTGGCCTTTCTCATGTCGAGCTTGCTGTCTTTGGTCTAGTTTCCTCTGCTGGAAATACCTTCCTCGTGCTGCTTCTCATCATTCAGCTCTCAGCCGAAACATCACCCATTTAGAGAGGCTTTTTTGGCTGGCCATCTGAAGGAAATTATAGGCAGACTATCAAGGATATCTTGTATTGTAATCGTCTCCCCAGTTTTCATTTATCAGTAACTAACAGTTTTTATTTTAATACTTTGAGTCTCTTTCACTCTGGAAGAAAACAGTTCATTGAGAGCTGGTGCCTGGCTTTTCTCCTACTCCCTCTCCAGCCCTGAGGACAGTGAGGGGCACATCCTGGGGTCCAGTACATACCGGCTTAACTGATACTGCAAGATGACTGCATGTGACGTCAGATCCAGACCCTGAGTTCAGGCCTTAAAAAGGCCCACAGTACCTTAAGTAGCTCGTCCCCTGACTTGCTGAAATAACCTCAGTTCTCCAGCTAAGGATTTCAAACATCAATTCTAAAAGTCCACTCGTTAGGTAGCTTTCCCCTAAGATGCAAATATCCCCGGGTGAAGCATTACTGGACTGTTCACATCTCCTTATGCACATCTACACCAGTTCAGTAGCCCAGTTTCTTAGCAAAACTTTACATATTTGACCCTCAGGACTATTTAATTTTGATCAAAAAAAGAGGGAAGGGAATGATCAGTTGCATATGCCTTGCTAGAGAAAGCTCCCTAGACAGACATTGCTCCTGAGGTCCTTGAACCATCGTGAGCAGGGTGCTGAGTACAGGGAAAGAGAAACGGAAGGCATTTTTCCTTCTGTCTCACATATGCCCTCCCCGTCCCTCACGGGGACCGCGAGGCCTCCTGTGCCGCTCATGCGTGTTCCCTTTCCCTGGGAATATTTCCTGTCCCTCACCCCGCAGTCCATTTCAGACCCACTGAATGTCTCGTTTGTGCTTCTCACGTTTCTGGCAGTGTCTCTGCACAGCCTCTCCACTCACCTGGAAAACTCTGCTGCCAGGTGTCCTAAGCCTCACCCCCTCACCTCCTTCAGGTTCTGCTCAGATGTCACTTCACTGTGAGGACAACCCTGACCACCCCTTTAAAACGTTAACCCACCACTGACCATACTGGCTTTTAAAAAAATAAGTTAAACAAAAATAAAATCAAAACCCACCTCCAGGTGCCCACTGCCTGTCCCTTGCTGTTCCTTCATTTTTGCCTTGACGTTGTGTCCCCCAAGTATGCAGCATGGCAGTTCATTATCTTCCTGGATCCTTCCACTGTTACGGAAGCTTCACAGGAACAGAGATTTTTGCCCAGTTCTGTTCTCCCAGTGCCTAGAACAGTGTACAGTGCAAAGTAGATTATCAGCAAACATTCTGTTAGTAAACGCTCACTGAACGCTTGCTACCAGCCCTAAGGGATGGGAAAATCAGACCCTTCTGCCAGCCATATACAGGTGACTAGGGGAAAACTGGGGTTCCTCTTTTTTTCTCCAGAAGGCTGGGTTGGGCAGATTAATATAGCAACTTGCAATGGTTCTCAACTGGCGGCAATTTTTTCCCAAAAAGCTACCAGCAACATCAGGAGTCATCATTCTTGGTTACCATAGAGAGGAATATCACTATGAACAGTGAGTGAGGCTGGGGTGCCCATAATAAAGGGAAGGGAATGATCCTCTGAATCAAAACATCATCTAGACCAATATCTCACTAGCGCTGAGGTACAGAAACCCTGCGCTGATGTACAAACACTGAGCCTTCTTGGTAAGTGTTGAGACTTATTTACTGGAGAGTAAGATTCATTATGGCACAAATTTCATTGTTATTTCCTTTAAACTATGAGGGTTTTAAAGATAATGTAAAATATTTTGTGAGAAAAGGATGAGATAAAGTGCTTCATCTAAACTATTCAATGATGCTGCAACTCCTTTTATATTAAAAATAATATTTTCACGACTTTTAGAATGACGCAAAACAGTATTTTAAGAGTGAGATGATATGTTGATTTTATGCAAATCTTGAGGCTTAAGGATATACAATCAGCATGAATTATGTTGCCAAAATGTTTTTATCCAGACACTCTACATAGTTTATTGATAAATGCAGTATATTAATCAGAGAAGCTTTATAAGTTTAAGAAGCACTAAAATAAAAATATATCCCTACTGCAATCTTGAATCTAAGGTTGAAATATAGTAATTTGACACAAGTGCCAAAATTGAAAAAAAGAATAATTCTCAAACTGACATAAGAAAATATTCTCCTATATCATAATGAGATGTCTTAACACTTTCTTTGTATAAAGCCTTCATCAGCTGAAAACACTTGATATATGTAAAGTTTCCTAAGTGACATGTAGATTTATGTTACTGTTCCTTCATTCTTTTTGACTTTCAGACCACATTTATTTAGCGCCTAGTATGAGCCCATGATAAAGAAAATATTAGTTATGCTCTCAAGTATCCTAAAATCCAGTTACAGAGACAAAATTCATGTGCAGAGGACTAAGACATGAAGTGGAAATGATAAAGGGCAGAGGAGTTTGGCTGAAAGGGGCAGGATGAAGAAAGCCTGTACAGAGCACTTCGATTTCAATCTGAATTTTGAAGAATCGGTAGAATTTTCACCGGTCAGGGGCTTCTCTGTAGGTAGAACAGAATGATCAAAGCTTCAGGGAATAGAAGTGCCCAAGTTATGGGAATAATTTAATTAACAATGTCCATCTGCATGCTAAGGCATCAAAAGTGAAACATTGCCCTGTGTTGGCTTAATTAGCGTCAGATGTATGAAGAATTTGAATGTCAGGCTGTTGGCATCAAAGTAAAAGGAAGAAAAATAGTGACATGAAAGAAACTAAGGAAAATCCTCCAAGAAGAAACATGTAGGTGAGATGACGTGAGCAGAGGCTGAAGTCAGAGACGACTGTTGGGCTCCCTTTGAAAAGGACTCAGGAAAGAGGTAACCCAGTCTGAACTTGGATGCTGGCAGTGGGAATGGGTGAGAAGAGATACAAAAAACTTTGTGATTAAAAAAGCAGTCAAACTTGAAAATTGTTCAGTAGGGACAAGGATCAAACATGGTTCTGATATGTCTGATGTCTCAGTACATAAAGGAATGGGTGAAGAGAAACCAGGATATTAGGCATCAGTGCAGATTTTGGGAAACAGATAGGTTTGGTTTCAGGACATTTCGTCCATGTGAAGACATCAAGGCTGATGTTACAACTACAGATCTGCAGTTCAAAAGAAAGGTCAGGGAAAAGAGGTTTTTCTTCTTCTTCTTCTTTTGTTTTTCTTGATTTCACTCTGTTGCTGAGGCTGAGGTATAGTGCAGTGGCATGATCACAGCTCACTGCAATCTCCAACTCCCTGGTTGGCATGATCCTCCTGGCTGAGCCACTGGAGTAGCTAGGATATAGGCATGCACCACTATGTCTGGCTAATAAAAAAAAAGTTGTTTTTTTTTGTTCTGTTCTGTTTTTTAGACACAGGGTCTTGTAATATTGCACAGGCTGAAGTACAATGTTACAGTCATAGCTCACTATGACCTAGAACTCCTGGGCTCAAGCAATCCTCCCTCCTCAGCCTCACAAGGCGCTGGGATCATAGGTGGGAGCTACAACACCCAGCCACAGTGCTAAAGATACTTTGGGGGAAGTGTTCAGAAAGCTAAAGGAATTGAAGCCACAAGGAGGATGAGTAGTCCTCACGCTGGATGAGGTGCTGTACACATAGTCTGCTCATGACTCCTGAAGTGACTTATTAAATGATGTTTTGCAGTAGAGCAGCTGTGAACTAGGGATGTTGACTAACACGTACGATCACACAGCCAACAGGAAGGAACACCAGGACTCATGCTAAAAGTCAGTCCAACCTTGGCATTTTCATCACATTGTTTGGTAAAAGGAGAAAGCAAGGGCAAAGGCAAGGTTAGACGTGGGACCTACCAAGAAATCTGAGCAGATGGTGATTTTTGGAAGAGGATGCTGTCCACATTTATTAAGTTGCTCCTCTTTGGTCTCTTTTTGCCTTTGTAACCAAGCTGTGTGTCCCAAGGCTTGCTGCTCTCATGTCTCAAAAAATCATCCATAATTGATTCCTTTATTTAGACTGAACCTTTATTGACCTAAAACAGGCTAAGGGTCATACAGACTGACAGCTATCAAGGGCTGGGATGTATGATTGGCATCTTCTGAATTAGTTTGTGTTGATATTTTGAGTAAAAGTTTCTCCTAACAGTGTGCTCTGTTAAAATATTAAATTTCATATTAGGCTACTCTCTGGCTTTTACACAAATACCATTACTTGTTAGTTACCTTGAAATATCTACCACTCCCCCCTTAGACTGGTGATTCCCCCTTCAAGATGAGCTGAGGATATGACTCATGAGTTCATATAAAAGGAGAATGGTAGCTCTGATTTTTAATAAAGAGGATTTATGTGTCTGGTATATTGGTAAGATCGAAGAACTGGCAGAGTCCGGGTGGAGGGTAGGAACGTAAGATGTAATAAGCACAAAGTAGGAACTCAGAAATTACTTTCATCAATAACGCTCTGGTGTCTGTGACCATCTTATACTGCTCTGAATTCAGTTTGTTTGTATGTTGCCATGGTTGCTTTGAAATGGAGTGGCCAGAGACAAGACACCTGAGATTTTGTGTGTGTGTATGTGTGTAATTAGAACATCAGGACTATAGGGGTTTAACTTAAACCTGAACATTAAAACTGAGAACACACATGTCTACAAAATTAGAGATTTAAAGAACAACCTACAAGTTGCTTAATTTTTATCCCTTAAGAAAAAAATTGCATCTGTTGAATTTTATTCATATCTGTGGGGTTTAAGAAATCTTATTCAAGATCCAGATAAATATTTGGCTTTATGACAAAGAGAGGAATATATTGATTATAAGGAATATATTATTTAAATATTTGAGATAGATTATGAACACTTTCTATTGGCAAAAGTTAATGAAGTGAGGGAATTATTGTGATTCTTCTGAAAGAGATACAATAAGGCAGACATGGGTTTCATGGCCACACACCACTTTAAAATATACACAGATTTTTGTACACTAAAAATGTGAATTTTCATTAGGGCCATTTTTTCTCTCATTCCACTGACGTACACACAAAGAGAGAGGATCTCCAGTAACAGGGCCAAGCTGCTGCGTGGTACAGCAGTTCTTAGAGGCACAAGAGGGCATGAGAGGGCAGGAGACCAGAGCAGGAAGCCCATCTACGCCTCACATCGTTATGACAGCTCCTACCATAACCAACACCTGCAGAATCCTGGAATGGCTTTCTCAGCATACGTTTGAGATGCACAAGCTTCAGAGAACCCTTACTGGTACTCATTTGAATTGAATGCTCATTCTCTCATCATCAGAGTTAGGCCGATAAATTAGAGTCAGAAAAGTAAGCAGGGAGGAGGGAGAAAAAGCCACGTAGACACGCTGTCTTCAGTAGTAAGAAGAACACTGCCGGGGTGGAGCCTGTGGCTCAAGGAGTAGGGCACTGGCGCCATATGCTAGAGGTGGTGGGTTCAAACCCAGCCCCAGCCAAAAAAAAAAAAAAAAAGAATGCCACTAAAAACAAATGGCCTATCTTTTCATAGCCCTTCGTCCTTTCCACCATCATCCCAAACCTATCTTTTTAAAAGTGATACATAAGAACTATGGCTGATGCTGGGACGGAAGACGGGCACAGGGAACAAAGCATTTTCACATGACAAGAGAGGTAACACTACAATGACTTTAAAACAGAGGATTTAGTATTTAGGAGCTTTTCTTGCATTGATGGATGCTTGACTAATTTTATCTCATCATCAACCCTGGAAGCTATTAGCGAAGAAGATTGCCATTTACCATCTGTCATGTGCTGGCAATGACTTAATATTGTTATGAAGGTTTAATTCAAATTGGTTTAACTCAGCAAGCATTTATTAATCTCAAGATGAACAATACAGGTTTGGGGGGTATGTTTTTAATTTCAAAGTTCTTAAAATCTTATAAAAATTATAATACAATGTATTAGAGAGTATAATGTTGGAGTCTGGGAAGTAAAGATATGAACAGTGTGCTTAATCACTTGCTTGTCAATAAATAATTTAGCGCCAGGTATATGCCAGGAACTATACTATGTGTGTTGTATAGACACTGGAGAAAAAATAGATGTGGGTTTTGTTTGACCATAATAGTTGAAAAAAGACAACAGAGTGTTTATGATAAAGAACCCTTTGGCATGGGGGAGTTCTGAAAATAAATTTAAATAGGGTGGCAAAAAATGAACTTTCATAGTGGCTGACGTTCAAGAAAGAGCAAAAGATTCTAAGGACAAGGGAAAGTGTACTCTAGGTACACCAAGGAGCTAATGGGAAGATCATAAGAGAGACAATCACTGGGCTTATTTAAGAAACCCAAAGGAGCTCACCAAGTTGGAGTCTGTATAACACGTGGTGTGCAAAGGCCAGGTCAGGGATAGCCACGGAGACAGTATTAAAAACTAAAAGACAGAGAGAACACATCTAGTCACAAGGAGCCAAACGTCTTCATAAAGAAGGTGCCCTTTTGAGAAGGAGGAATAAAGTTTTGAAAAACATGAGAGCAAGAAGCAGGATTTCTGGATAAAAGCATTGTTACAGGCTTAGACACAGAAGTGACAGGTTGTTAATGATTTGGACTCTAACAAGCACTGGGGTGTGAGTGGAGGCTAGAGCACTAGTGATCGAGCAGTATGTGATGGGGCTGGAACACACTATGGAGAATGAAGTGAGATTAATGGCTCATTAAGGGCATAAGGGGAACTCAGGGACATTATTACTGCAGGGCAGTGGTGGCGCTGGCACTCAAGTTTAGGAAGCCTAGTGTGGCAGCAGCATGTGCTGTATATGGCTAAAGGCAGCAGGAGACTCTAGAGTGCCTAGAAACCTGCACTGATAACCCACGAATGGGACGTTAGGGTCTTAGGGTGGATGAAGTAGAATGAGACACAGGGGACAGATAAGAACGGCATTGCTGAGGTGAAGTCTTTGAATCTAAAGATGAGACTGGGTACGAGAACAGACAGAACAAAGAGCCAAAGAAAACTTAAGTTTAAAACTAGGTAACAGAGAAATATTAATGATACCGGTAGTATAAATATTAAGGCTACTGATAGTGATGGTGAGGTAGGATGATGGTGAGTCCGGGGGAGGGGAGAGAGAGAACACAACAGTATTGAAAACTGAATAAACGAAACCAAGTAGAATTGGGCAAAATCCTGGAGATACTGCAGAGGAATAGTCTCAGGGGCTCTAGAAAGCATTATGCAGTATCTCAGTGCCACTGATGGAAAAGGTGAAGTGTAGCTGAGGAACAAATGTAGAAGGGTGATGAGCAGTTTCTGAAGGTGTTTGACTTGAGGTGACAGGGAGACAATGAACCCCTGCCATGCAGATGTACAGCTCCAGAGGCTTCAAGCCCAGAAATAACAGTTCAGAGTATTTTGCCTGGAAGAAATAGCTGACGCTATGGAAAGAGAGATACCGCTGAGAGAGAACTTGTAGAAGAAACAGACGATGCCAGGAGAGAGAAAGGACGGCAGAAGGGGGAAGTGATGGAACGAATGGACAGGGCAGAGTTAAGAGAGGAGCAGAAGGCCAAGAATCATACATTTGAAAATTCCCAAAATTATAGAGAAGAGGACAATTGTTCACTAAAGGACAGGGAAATGAAGAAAACAAAGTATTAAAAAGGCAAAGAAAAGCCAGTAAAATAAAAAAGATTTGAGAAGCCCATAAGACTTGGAATAAATGGAGTCAAGGTCACAATTTTACACCATACACATCATTAGTCAACTATATATGACTATCTCTGCATGTCTATGTATTTGAATGAGGGTGTGATGCACATACACACACATGAAAACAAACAACATCAACACAAAACACCTGGCTAGAACAAGCATTTCATTATTATGGAAACAAAGAAGTACAAGGAAATTATTATAACTCCAAAGCAGAAACTGTAAAGTATGTTGTCAAATCTGAGCCAAAATAGAGGCGGTAACAAGAAGAAAAACATGCTTTCTCTTTCTGTAAGAAGAATACACATTTCCCCGCTTAAAAAAATATGAAAGATGTGTCTTGGTACTAAAAAGTCTTGCTCTGATGGTTTGAATAAAGCAACAATATATAAGATAGGTCACAGAAAAACAAAAGAGGAATGTCCCCAGCGAATCTCCTATAACTCTGCAGAATGACAGAGGACAATTACATGAGAAAGAAACACGTCTTCATTTGGCCACTCAGAGGATGGGGAGGAGCGCTGGGGCAAGAAAAAGGACCACAAGAGGAAAGGGAGGTAGTGGCCCGAAAATGTACAAAAAAGGGCCCAGGAATCTAGGGACTTGTTCTGAGCCGCTCCTTTTTGGAGGCAAAAAACACATGTTCCCTTGAGGCAAAGCATAGAAAAAGGGAGAAAGAGGGTGTTTGGGCTTTAGCTAGAACCAAGGAGCAGTTTGTCACCACTCATTTCCTGCGGCTCCTCATCACCCAACTCTTCAACAAACTATTAACCCCACAGAAAAATGAGAAATAATCTGAAAGGATCCAACGTGTAACAAGGGTGGAGTGAATGCCAAGAAATAAGGACAAAAATAAAAATAAGAAGGAAGCGAAGAAAAGACTTACTCCAAGAGGAAACGAAAGAAGATGTTAGGCAAATAACTCTTTAGTCTCTCAAATAAATTATAGACAAAGTAATCTCGGAAGAGAAGAAATAGAGATGACGTAAGAAGATAAAAACGTGCAAGTAAAAAGTAAGGAAGAAGAAAGGAAGTGGACTAACAGGGTTAACAAACGATGACAGTGTCACATGACCATTGGAAATGTTCAAAAGCCACGTGGGGTAACCAAACCAGAATGAACAGAAAGGCAAACCGTAGAAATAGGAAGAACAGGTCTGAAAAATCTCATAAAGCAAAATCGAAAAAAATGAGCACTTCTGAATGATCCCGAAAATGGTGACAGACACATGACATAGAAAAGAGACACTCTGTGTATCTTTTGTTACTTATTATTCCTCAAAAGGGAATTTCAACAAATAAGGAAAAAAAATCCAAGAATATAAGAAAAAAATGTATTCCCTGAATTAGAGCAACAGTCATTCCACAAAGGCACCATATGGCCCTGGAATGTTTTTGACATTGCCATCAGCATAAACATATTCCAGGAAAGTTACTGAATTTCAAAAATAAATACTTTAAATAAGTATATAGAAAGGAATAATGCATGTCTTTTCATTTCTCTCTTAATAAGCATATCTGAATATGGTAGACAGTCTTGGAAGTTTTAAAAGCAAGAGAAAGAATGTTCTTCCCATGTGAATTTCCCTTCAAGTACAGACAGGTGTCCTGGGACATAGAAGATCTTCCTGGAAAAATTATGTGCAGAGCTGAGAAATGAAGATGTTGTAGTAAAAAAAAAAAAAGACTAGTTTTGAGCAATGAATCTTTTAATAATAGAGGCAAGATCAATCAACCATGAAAAATATTTTTTAAAATGCTATAAACTTAAATGATATAAAAATAGCGATGTAACTAACACAACTCACCAAAACAAGAAGGTAGGAAAATAAATGAGGTGGGAAGATGTACAAGGACATCGGATGCCTTTACTTAGTAAGGAGTCAAGAGATACTACCTAGCATTAAAATCTGCAGATAAAAATCCATAGTGTCATCATTAATTTACTAGGTTCAAATTAGTACTGAGCACACGTGATGCTTGTTTTTCCATTTTGTGATACTTCACTTAGAAGAACGGTCTTCAGGTCCATCCACATTATTACAAAAGATAGAAAGACTCCATTTTTTTTCCTGAATAGTATTCCATGGCATACATATACTACAATTCATTAAAACCTTCATGAGTTGAAGGGTAGAAAAAGTCAATTAAATTAAAGTGGTGGGAGGAAAGGGTTGGGTACATTCACACCCAGTGGGTACACTGCACCAGTAGAGGGCACACTTTTAGGTGAAGGACACAGCTGCAACTTGGATTTTAACCTTACAAAAGCAAGCTGTGTAACCTAATCACATGTACCCTCATATTGATCTGGAAGGAAGAATCCTATAGTGTCTAACATTCATGTTTTTGTTACATCTTCTTTTAATGTAAAGGGATTTACAGTAATTAACTTGTCTTAAAATATTTACTTACTATAAATTCCAATAACTCCTTTAGTTTCATTTCCGTATCTCTTTCCTTAAAGACAAATCTAATAGCTTTTCAAAGAAGAAGAGGCATATACTCCAAATCATCAGTCAAAACTTGTGGCTTGAAGCATTTCCTTCCCCGTGTAGGTAGATCCCAGCTGAGAGTTTAATTTTGACCTTCAGGAGTTAGTTCTGTGGTATTGGCTGATGTCAGATATTTGGTGGCATTGACCTAATTATCTGATAAGTACAAGAATATATGTATCACATTCAAAGGTCAAGCCAATTAGGGTTCTAGATACTTAAAGTTAAAAAAAAATCCCTATTTATAGGAAATAAAATGAAATTGGGCCAAAGGGAAAAAAACAGAAGGACAGAGATATCTATTAGAGCAAACATCAAATTAAGACCAATAAACCACAGAGTGTTTACTCTGGAGATATCATGCCTTTCAAAATGGCATAATGAGAGTTTGAGTACAACTCCCACTGTCACTCTCCTGTCAAAAAATGACAGTTGCTTGTATCAGCTCTACTCCCAGGGCACCGACTATCACAGAGTGAAAACTTGGACGTGACAGAACCCACTTCCTGCCTTACAGTCAGGACTCTGTGGGGACTGAACCAGTCAAAAGGAAGAATTGTCAGTCTAGGAGGAGCGAGTGTATAAATTTAAATCAGCAGCAAAGCAGAGCTCCATCACTGAGGGAAAGAGCTAGTTCCAAATTACAGCCCTTCGTTAGTCATCCCCTTCAACCCTGAAAAATGGATTCCTTTGGAGGTCTATTCCCGCTAAATTAAAATCCATCTATCTTCTCTTGGGATTTTCTTCTCCTATAGAAATGGAGTCCCCCCACCCCATTTCCCCAGCTGTTTGCTGATGCTTTCAACAGGAATACAAATTCTAAAATAAATCTCTGAACACATCAGGTCCACATCTCATAATCATAAGAAAAATACCTTATCTCTGCACTCCTGCTCTGAAATCAGCCATTAAGTGCAATATATGATCTCTGGAAGGGTCAGTCAGGAAGTCTACATGAGTCTTAAACTGTGGGTGATGTTGGAAGCAGAGTGAGAAAAATCAGTGAAATTTCTGCCGTATGTAATTCCAAAATATTAAGATTTCTTCCAGATAGTAAACTAAACTGTAAAGCTAAAGTTTTTAATAGAATAGTGATATAATGTTGACTTGTCAGCCAGATGGTTTTGAGATATCACTGACTGATGTTTGCTCATCTTCTCTAAATTAGAATGGCAGGAAGTAATTCGTTTTTATCATTGGAATTGGCCGCCCTACTATGACAAATATATATATATAATTCTAAATACTAGGAATATATTGCTTTGCTAAGTACTGAATACAAAGCCTTTCTTCTGAAGTTAAGAATCTTGAATGGATCCTTAAACATGTGGACAAAAACTTTTGAAACTTTCTAGTAAGCTATCAGAATTTGAAGTACATTGACCCACATTGAATGGAATGATCCTTTTTTGATCCTTTCTTCCCTTTGTTTTATTTCTTTCTTTCTAACTTCACTCTGTGTTTCTAAGAAGGAATATTGAAATATCTGCTTGCAGTAAATATTTTGTTTTCCATTCTCAGCACACTTTCAAATCACAATGAAAATAAACAGAAATTGGCAGATGAACTCTGTTACATTTCTGGTCGTGTTCTCTTTGGACTATCAACCAAAACCAAAAAACATATACTCATTGGGATATTCACTTTGGAGAGTAAACAACGGCCTGAGTGATTCAAACCAGTGAACTTATCGAGATTATTTGTAACTGGCTCTGCAACGCATCGCAGGTTTTTGGCAGATCTGACTGATGGATTTGCAAAGCACATAGAAAAACCAGGTCAGCTAGAGGTTTCCACCTTATAATTTTTCACCTAGAAATAATAAAAGTTGGGTCGTATGAGACATAGTTAACAATTAACTCAAGGGTAACTTGAACCTAAGAAGTAGTCAAATATATTTATATAGAGTTGAGTGCTGTTTTTTTTTTTTTTATGGCTGGTGGGGTGAAGATGGGCCTTTGAGATCAGGTAGTTCTCTTCCAAGCAACCTTCTAACTTTGTTTATAGGAAAACTTTCAAGACAAAAAGGTCATGAAATAAAGAAATTGTAGAAGCAGCAGGAAGTTTGTTGAAATGATAAGTATCAATCAGGATAAACTTGTAGATGTTTTGATGATGATGATAACATGATTCTTGTATAGAGAGTGACATGTATAGAGGCGTAATGGGTCAGAGTCAGAAATATCCACTAATAACTTATTTTGGCTACATTTGTGAATGATTTATGTTCCTTTATGGGTCCTGACTATCCGTGCGTCTGTTAGTTCTATTATGCCCGTACATTGAATCATTATTCTAATCTTAGAGGCGATGGAGCAAAAGAGCTCACACTTATTATCACTATTGGAAGAAAAACTGCTCTATTTTACTTCTTAGAGTGTATCAGAAGTATTTTGTTGAAACTGGAAGCAGTCTTCCATCCTCAGACAGAGATTCCAATAATGGGCAAGTGCTCAAAAATCTCTGCCATGGCATCTAAATTTACAGTGATTATCAAGCAGAAAGGCGTGATAGGCACGCTTGTATAATTTTGAGGCACACTTTATAAATTTGGAAGTCTATGATTGGCTAAGTTGGCTTATTTTTGCTGAAGTCAATGAAGACATTGATTTTCAATTGACAGTGGAAAGTTGTTACAGCTATCATCATCATCACGTGAAATATTATTCACTGTTCAATTTGTAGTAGCATATGTACTCTACAATTTCATAAAAATTAAGATGCAGCCAATAATAGCTTTCTTATTTGTTGATGCAGTTAAGTAAAAACATGAGAATCTAAATATCGTGTAAGCTTTGGCAAGATAGTTAAACAGAGCTAAACCATCCAGATGTAACGTTCAGTTCAGCCAGCCATTATAACCATCCACTTGCTAAGCCACATTCTATTCCCATTTATTTGGCAAGCTAAATCTCCTATTTTTCCCCCTAGCTTTTGTGTGTATTTTATAAAATTGTGGCTTTCAGGTGACTGTGTTTAGAAGCTATTTTCTATAGTGCATTATTTTTGGATTCAGCCTTAAGCTTTCTTGTTCTACATGGAGAGTTATCTTGATATTTCAGCAAGAGAATACTAGAAAAACGTCATTAAGTGTTCAGACACAGTGTAAAAAATGTATTTTGAGCCAAAACAATTACTGAACTTATGTTGTAAGGAAACTATTTTCTCACCACTGTTAGGCCCTTGTCAAACTTGGCCCATCTCCTGGGTGGCTGTTTTGAAATGATAGTTGTTATGGGTTAGGCAGTGATTCTTCAAGCCGACTGTGGGGACCTCCTCAGAAAGTGAATTTCAGGAATTCCAGCTGAATAAGCAGCCACAGATGGGTTTCATTCTCCTCCTAATTTCAAAGATTCTCAAAGATGTTGCCATATGAAAGGGGACATTTATGAAAGACAAGACTATTAATAGACCATGAAACTCAAATTGTCCCTTCCGATGCATTGTTAGAATATGAAATGGCAAAGGGTGACTTTTTTTTTTCTTTTTGGGGAAGGATCCAGCTGACAAAAGTTTTAATATTCCCAAACACTTTGAGCCTTCAAATCTGCTCTCCTAAAACTATGTTTGTATTGGTGATAAGGCCTGTCTTCCAATCTCATCTTTTTTCTTATTCCTTTTTTTAAACTATAAGTTAAACTATAGAACAGGAATGAACATATTTTCTCCCAAATTACAGAATCATCTAATCTTAGTATAGAAAAGGGAACTTTTAAAGTCCAACATTGGATTCCGAGTCCTCAATCCCACTCCACAGCCATCTGGAAGTAGACACCGTAACTTCCAAGGGAGGCAAGCCCGCCTGTGAGAATCACTGACCACTGTGATGCTACTAGACAACATGAGCGTTTGTCTCCTTCAA
>CAUYQV010078740.1:0-25685 GCA_963574575.1 Galagoides demidoff
GAGCTGCTTCCCTGCCTGGTAGAGTCTATACGCCCTTGGTCCTGGCATGTGGACATGACCTTTGGAGGCTGCAAGGTGAGGAGGAGAAGAGAACCCAGCCTAACAGCGCTCAAGTGGAGCTTTGGGGCTTTAACATTTTTCTTTCCTTTTCTTTTAGAGCCATCAAATTGTCTTCTACAGACATTGAATTCACTTACAAAGTTAAACAGAGAAATAAAGTGGAATGCAATGATCAGGAAATTCCATTTGTTTTTTTTCCCCTCCCTTTCATCATTTTGTTGAATGTGTGCAGAAGAACTATATGAGGTTATTCATTTGTACCCAAACAGGAATATAGGATTTGCTGTATTGGATCAGTCCATTGGTCCATCAACGTTATTTCCTCACTGCCTCTGGCACCACATGATACATGCAGCACCAGAGGAGCGCGACTCCCCTGTCCCCGCGAGGCAGCAAGTCAATTGTGCAGTGCAATATATGGGGTGAAAGCCTTCACCGCTCAGGGTGGGACTACATGAATGAAATCTGGATTGGGAGACATTTAAACAGGGCAGAGCCTACTTCTATTAAAGACAGAGTTAGGCTGTTCTTCCCTTGGATATCACGTCTCTCTGCTCATTTCTGTCCGAGTTCCTCTGCTCACTTTCAATTATAAGAGCTATTATTTATCTCCCCATCATAAATGGAAATAGGGGAATCAAACCACTCCATTCCAGAGAGATGAAGACAACATTCAATAACAACTGACACAATGCTGCTCTCTCTCTGGTAAAAGCCCAAATGCAGTCAAAACCAGAAGGTAACCTAATACCTCAGGATGGGCTCCTTCCCCTACCCTCAGTAATTGTTACACTGGATTCGCGGTCTGTTCAGTTCCTCCGCCTAGTCACTCATTCACTTGTCAGGAAAACACTAGATTATCCTGTGAAAGTTTGCCCACTATAAAGGATGTTACAAGTGCGACCCCCATGACTCATTATAAGTGGAAGTTGAGGCACCATTAGCAACCATAATGCAAATGACAATAAGCTCTGGTTACAAGAGTGGCCCATTTGTAATAATGCATCCATTTAGAGAAGTGACAGACTAATTATAACTGGGATGAGACAGAGCAAACACAAGGGTGCTGTTTTCTTCCTGAAGAGGAATCTGAACACAATGTAAAATAATTAATCTGATATTCTTCAAAATCTAATAACTGTACACTTTAAAAAATATTTTTAGTTTCAGCAATGAATTGCAGGCTGGGAATTGTGTTGAATTGTATATAAGGTATATTTCCCTGATCAGAATAGTAATTTTGCAAAATGACTTTGAGTTCCTTTAGTGATTTTTAACCTTGAACTCCCAGCCTAGACATATCGTTAATGACTATGAGAATGACAATGGGACTGCCTGCATAATCTACAAGGCTTAGCCCAAAATGCAACTGCAGGGCCCCAGTTTAAAAAGCAGAGAAAGCTTGCCCATGAAAGTTATAGAAATATAAACCTTTTTCCTTCACTCTGCGGTCTCCTGATAAGCTTATTTTTTTATTTGCTATTTGATGTTAATGTTATTCTTGAGAAATTAAATTTAAATTATTAGCATGAATTTTACTGGTCATTTTTGTATTATACAATGCAAGTTTGAAATAAAATGTAAGGAAATTTAAATTGTATGTGGAATCACCAGAATTGCACAATCCGTTATGTCAAGTCCATATTTATTCAGTGTATTTAGTTCTCACCAAAATAGTGGAACCACTTTGCAGAACTAACACAACTACTTATTGGTATTTTGTATTTTTTGATACTTGTAAATTCTGCCAATTCCCTTTAACTCCAGCCTGATGATAAATAAGGAAAAATTGAAAAAAAAAAAGAATTATGTTTTGCCCTATCTTTCCCTTTCCTCCTAAACCATTATTTTCAATGCAAATAGTTAGCTGATATACAGAAAAGTAACTTGAGTGGGAAAACATATGATAGGGGTCCTCAATTGTTTGATTCTGAGACACAAGTGTCCTCATTCTGCATTCAAAGCAAGCTCTGGTTCAAACAGAAAATGTGGCCTTGGGGAACATGTGGTCCCAATTACTTAGTTGTACCAACAGACGTAACACACTTAACTTGAACTTCTGAATCTTACTGCACTCCAGTTCACTTCGGGTCCTTTGGAATTCTGTGCTCTTGATACCTTATGAATTTTAAATGCAAGTGATAGGTGAGAAATGTTGGGAATCATGCATGTTGAGAGCATCTCGTCTGCTCATGTGCAGCTCCATGCTCATTTGTCCCATCAAATGTCATTTATAAAATTTAAGTTCAAAGATAAAGTTTATTGAGAATTCAAGGTCTCTCTCACCTTTTCTCTTTCACCAGAAGGAACCACTTCCAACTCTCTTTGGAAATGCTCTAAAATTTCTCTTTGTACTTCCTAAATAAAACCCTAAACTAAATAAATAAATAAATAAGAGAAAGAAAGAAAAAGAATTCAAGATAGTGACAATAGAATGTTAAACCATTAAGTCAAGTGTGTACCCCTTTGAAGATAGAACTGTGTTCAACTGTTCATGTCTCAAGTCCGGGAAGCTGGTTGAGTCGTGATGCTAATAAAATGCCCAACGCTTACTGAACACTCAGCTGTGCCTGTGCCATTTTCTACACATAACATCTTTAATTTTCATAATGTAGATATAAATGCAAGCAATTTGGTTTCAGAGTCATGACTCTTACCTACTAATCTAGGCTGCAATATGCTATATTCTCAAACTGTTTTTATATGGGGAAAAATAGGCTTATAAGAGCATGGTGAAGGTTCTGATAAAAAAAAAATAACTAAAATGATTGAAAAGTTGCTATGACGAGAACCTGAGGTTCCTGAGAACTAGACAGCAAGCCAGAGAATGAACAGAAATCATTTTCTCTGCCCAAGGGGATACCCCTGTTTCTTGGGGTATGTGTGTGTGTGTGAGTGGGGGGGGGTGTGCATTTGTGAACATTTTTAAAATTAATTTCCCTAGCTATGCCTTATTTTTAACTCCTAGTTCTTCACAAGGAGCTTTACAAGTAGATTTAGGTAAAAGCTATTTAGTTTGCTAAAGGTCATTTTAGAAGTGCTCCATCCAGTTAGGTGGATTCCAAATCTAAAGGTTGAAATAAAAACAAAGAGTGCATTTATTTTCAGAATCCCAGGCTGGCCATGTGACTCTCACTGGTTGTGCTGGTTTTCAGGTGAGGATCTGGATAGTGATTACACAGCCAGCAGCTACTTGCAAGCCTCCCTATTCTGCAGAAAAGTAAAATATACACTAGGTAGAGAGAAGAACAAAATACTTAAGAACATTTGGTTTAAGTTTGCCTTTCAGGTAGTAAAAGGACCCAAACTCACCATCTTTTATGGGCTGAATAGTGCCCTGGAAAATTCATGTCTGCCTGAATCCTCAGAATAGGCCATGATTTGCAAATAGTCTCTTTACAGATATAAGTAGTTAAGATGAGGACACATGGACTTACAGTAAGCCCTTAATCCAATATCATTTTATAGTGTCCTTATCAAAGGAAATTTTTGACAGAGGAACACACAGAGGAAAACACTAGACACAAGCAGAAATGGCAATTGGAGTGATGGTGCAGCTACTAACCAAGGATGGCAAGGATTGCTAACACCCACCAGAAACTAGAACAGAGGCACGGGATAGATTCTCCTCTTAAGCCCGCAAGAAGGAAGAAATCCTAATGACACTTTGATTTTAAATTTTTAGCCTCCAGGAATGTGAGAAAATAAATTTCTATTGTTTTAATTAAGCTACCCCACTTTGGGAAAAATTTTAAGGCAATCTTAGACAATTAATGCACTTTTCATTGGTCACCTTTGAGCACTGGTGATAGTTTATTGCTAAATATGATTGAATTGGTCTTTGATTACTTGTCTAAAAAAAGTATGTTTCATGAATCCACTGGCTGGTTTTATACTCTGCAGTCTCTTTCATATAGAAAAATGTATGGTGCCCAGATGGAATTTAGAAGACAAGTAAATGAAACAAAACAAAATTCTAAATGATGCACTGATTCATTAATTCCACTATGGAGCCCAATAATAGGGAAATATATATGACAAAACCAAATGATCTATTTTCTAAAAACAGTGTCTGAGAGTGTCATTTGGCTGCATGGATAGGAGGATTTCAGAGGATTTTGTGAAATGTACACTATAGAGCTTGATCACACTTAAAATTATAAACCATTTGTAATTCTTTCTAGTTTATTATTTTTATTGTATGGCTATTGTCCTATCATAATTAGCATTGATATTCTCAAAATGGAAGGTATCTATTGCTTGTTCCAGGAAGAATAGATCAAAGAAGTTGAAGAAGGGCAGGTAGCTGGAGAGATTGTTGTTCACTCCTGAGTTATTCAACAGGAATGAGCTGAAGAGGAGCTGAGTGCTTGCAATGCTCAAGATTGGACAAAGTGTCTGGGACTGGTGACACAGAAGGAAATGGTGTGTGTTTGTGTGTACATGCATATGTGTGTGAATGTGTGTGTGTATGTTGTGGGCCTGACAAAGGAGCCAAGGTCTTAAAATTAAGTGCCATCAGCTTTCTGCTATCCCAGAGAAGCAGATAGAATATTGCTAGCTTAGAAGGAATTAATTATTTCTCTATCTTCTCTCCATCTTCTGTTCCCTCTTCACTTTCTTTCCCATGCACCATCCTATTGCCAAAATATGTATATATTTTTCACATTTCTCTTTTCTGGCTGCCTCTATCTTAACTCCTGGTAGAAAGGAAAGAAGGAAGAAAGGAAAGAAGAAAGGAAGGAAGCGGGGGAGGGAAGGAAGTTCCGAGACTAAATCAATTGTAAAATTTTGAAGAGAATATTTCATTAGTTTATCCTTAAAGAGTTACCCTCCACATGCCCTGATGTGGAGTATGTGTGCGTGTGCGTGTCGTGGGATGCTGGAGAAAGTGAGAATCAAAGGATGGAATGAACCATACATACTAAGAGCCACATTCCAGATCTGAACTGCTCAGGAATCCTCCTCTACTAGATACCTTTGTAAACACATAGGAAGAGGTTCCCTAAGCAAATTTTTCTTTGCTTAGTCCCATGAGAAAAATGAAAGACAAGGTTTACTTATAGAATTTTCTTGCAAAAATTATTTTAAGTGAATAACAAACTATCTAACCATTCTAGAAAAACCATAAAACCTCACCACATGACAGAAAAATTTGCCTATGAAAACAATGCGCTCCTCTCTGCTTGTTAGACAGAGTCCTGCAGTCAGCTTCCTAGCTGTAATTCTCTCTGACACCAGGGATATTAAGAATGGGAAGGAAATGCTTGAGTAGATTATAAATAATAGTGTAAGACACAGTGAATTATATTTTCTAATAATTGGCATTGCATTATAGGACTGAGGGAGGAAGGACGAAAGCAAAAAGAATGTGAATGCAGGGAGTCAAAGACTTCCTATCTTAGGAGTATGGGGGAGACTTGAGGAAACTAAAGAAATAAAGACACAAAGAAGGAGAAATGGAGGCAGAGAAAGAGAGGAGAGAAAGGGAAGATCGTAGAAAAAGAGGGAGGGGAGGGAAAGCAGTAGGGAGGGAGACAAGGCGAGAAAGAAAGAGCAAGGAAGAACAAGTGAGACCGAGGTACATTTTTTGATTGGCACTGATCCCATGTCACATATATGAGTAAAATAGACTAACGGAGAGAGAAAAACAGCTGGGCCTGTAGAGATAAGGGCGTGTCTGTCACCCAAGGGAAGCAATTCCAGTTTCCACGGGATAAGTAATTGCAAACGTGACTCTCCCCAAAGATAAAGAGAAGGAAAACCACACGTGTTATTTATTGCATATTCGCTATCTTTACATCTGCTTGTTTCATATAACACTGCCCTAAAGCAGACTTACAGGAGGCAGTATTATGATCTAATTCTGTCATTAATTAGTTTGTGAATATCATTGTTCAAATATCTGGGCAGCAGCTTTGCCACCCTGCCTACTTCACATGGTTTTGGGGAGTTTCAAACTAGATAATACATGGAAAAGTATTTTTTAAAATGTAAAACACTAGCCTGTCCCTCTTGGGATTTCAACACATCTTGAGAGATAGCTGCTTGAGAAGATATTCCTCTGTTAACAGAAGAGAAAAAGTCATTACTTTTTTATGGAGGCATTGTGAAGTGAAGTGTTAAAGCAGGAACATAAAAAATTTAAGGCCTCAAAACATACTACAAAGGAGGAAAAGGGTGTTCTTTTTGTGAGTGGAGGTTGGGAATTATTTATCTAGAGTGTTTGTCTACATAGTCAAACCTGACTAAACAAGGGCTCTGCTTATTCCAGTTTACCTTGGGATGGCCAAGAGTGGAGGTACAGACCAAATTGGGGGGGAGTCCGGCAGTGTCCAGTGGGGACAAACATTCACTCCAGTTGACTCCTATCATTCAAGAGAACAAGGAGAGAAGAAACAGAGCAGGAGGGTATAATGGAAAATAAAAGAAGTCCAGATGGGAGGAGCAAGAGGCTAACAGGGCAACATAGAAGGAGAGTTGAGCAGTGAGTGAAGAGGTGGTTTGTATCAGAATAAGAACAGAAAATAAGGAGCAGGAGAAAACTGAGACATTGACTTGGCAGTCCCATATAAACATGTTCTCATGTTAAGCTTCAAGGTTGGCTTATATTCAAGTTCACCTCTAACAGAGACTGTTGTTTACTGCGAGATCCCTCTTCAATTTTCCAGCAGTCTGTACTATCATAGAAAAGCCATGATAGCTCCTTAGCCTGAAGGAGCACGAGTAGAGACCTGTCTCTGCACTTTGTCAAAATCAGCCCTTTCTAGTCACAGTTCTGTGTAATGCAATGGGACTATGATTTACAGTAATGTAAAATGCTTATTCGACTCTGAATTCCAACCTTATCCTTTGTTCTAATTTCATCTATTTCTGGGTGAGTAGACCTATGGCTATTTAAATGGTAGACTTCCCAACATGTATAAGAAGCAGTCAAGTGTTAGAAATGATTAAGAATTCTGTTCAGTAACCGAGTCAGGAATTTATAACTTCTATTGGATTTTCTTCCCTCTTCTCACTTCCCCTGCCACATCAACAAACATACACACAGCAATACACATGTATTTTCTTTGTGTTTCTAGAGCCAATTAACAACAACAAAAATAATAATAATAAAGTGTCCTGTTGGAGACTTTGGTGGAGCTAAGACTGTGTAAGCAGCTTAGCAAAACCATAACCAACTATGATGGTCAGGTTTAGGGCGGCCATTAATTGAATTTGTAGTTTAAAGAACACTTTGGCAGCCCCTCTACTCTGGCTTCTTCCTGCGAACAGAAGTATAATTTAGTTTGGGTTTCATGTGCTTATATGTTTTAGGAGTCTGGGACCTTTTTCAGCCTCAGGAGATAAATCTTTCTCAGGGGGAGATCTTGGAAAACAAGATGAGAGACAAAAGATGCGGTTGGGCGTCTGTAAAAGTTTCTAATAAGAGACACCGAAAGAGTCGCATCCTTTTCTTCACTGCTAGGCTGTAGATGTCATTGTCTCTGTAATTAATTTCTGGAGCTATAGCAGTCATCCTGCAACAAAAAGGACCAGCTTAAGGACAAAAGCTGATGCCTTAAACATGGAAGAGAGAATAGGAACCATTGATAATTAGCCCTAAAACTTCCAACTTTCAAACTTCGGGAATTCTTAGTTTTATGGGTTTCCCTTACTTCAGTTAGGAATACCCTAAGTGATATAACATCGACCATATGCTACACATGAATATATGCTCTATAGATTCTCATTCATTCTATGGTGGTCTGTAACACACACGAGTGCACACACACAGACATAACATTTCCGTTGAGGCTTTGGTGAAATTAACTGACTGGTAAATAGGAATAAGCATAGGGTCAAAAGTAGAATAAGAGTGGGATACTTGTAGACAGATATAGGTATAGAAAGGGGAGATTTGGGAGAATGGGAGAGAAGTAAATTTTTAAATGGGTAATTCCTTAGAGAAAATCTGTGGGCGTGAGATAGAGGACTTGGAACTGATTGCTCTTTAGCTAAAATCACAGTTATGGAGGCAGGACGCTGATGAGTTTTTACTAATAATCAACTGAATTTTTTTGCTAAATATAAAGTAGATTTTTTTCTGCTGGAAGGTATCGAGGTCAGCTGTGGCTATTTGTGGAAGAGTGATACTTCAAGATGATTGTGGTGCTGGTGATATTTTTCAGGAAAATTGCAGAGATAAATGGGGCGAGCTTATCAAAAGGGTTGGTAGGTTGGGGATCATTGTCTGCTGGTCTCACAGTTATGAAAGTTCTCCCAAGGCATTCAAGAGTCTTAGCAGAGGGGCTAAAAAGATGGATTCTGATTGATTTAGTTTGGAAGTTTTCCTTCCACCTTGGTGAGAAAATACATTCATACAGAAAAACTTCTCAGCTTAATGTGTTTAAAACTTATAAGTGTTGAGCTAGGCTATGATTGAGAAGCTGAGAATAGGGCTTTAGAAGTTACCAAGTTAATTTCTCTGTTTAGAAAAAGAAATATTAAGGCCTCTCTCATATATAAATCTACATTCTTCTCTCTAAATAAAAGATGTTCATAATGGAAGGAGAACAGCATTTTAAGGAAGAGAAATATTCTGCAAGATGTAATTATTTGAAATAAATAAAAATGAATCTACTTTAAATAAAGAACAGGCCACAATGACCCCACCTCACCTGATGGCTACTTAAAATTCTTCTCTTTACCTCTGCATGGGCCCTAAGCACATCCCTTCAACACCAGAGCTCCAATGAACATAGTTTCAAATGAAACTAAACTAAAAAATAAACAAATTTATTTTTTAAGCTACCAACATGACTTGAGATGATTTGCAATCAAATCAGCCTTATAAATAGAATTGATGATTCTTCACATGCTATAAATCAGGAGACCCTATTACCTACTACATGCTGTCCCATCATGGAACTTTATTTTTAACCTAGGAATGAAGGCTCCATGGGTCCTAACTTTACTGGAACATGTAGCTCCTCACTTAACCTGGGTTCCAATTCTACATCTCAGTATTACCCAGAGTAACCTGAGTATGAAAAACTAAGTAGTATCATCCTAGTTGTATCTGCCACCAGTCCTCTAAGGAGCTTGACATCACCTCCATGTAAATTTCTGGCATCTACATGCAAGTATAGTATTATCCTAATCTGGAGGATTCTATGTCAGAAAGTACAAATGCTAATGCTTCTTTCTTTAACTTAGTTTTCAAAAAAAAAAAAAAATGTCTGAAATTCTGAGGCTGCTTTATAAAAAGCCTGAAGACTGAGAGAAGGTGGCTTTTGTCTGATATTTTGTAAAAAGAATAATTACTATGGGAAGTCATTCTTTCCCGATGAAAGGGGAAAGACTATCTCTTTCAGGTTTTTTCAATCAATTCTGGATAACCGAAGCAGTGGTGGTGCATCATGAAACATGGATGTTTACAAAAGCCAAACCTTCTCTGCTGGTTGCTGAGAATTCAGTGATATGGACATAAATGTTACCAGTCTCAGGAAAAGCAGTATCCAGAGAGTGGCTGGGATTATAGACAATATCTTTAGTGAAGTGTGGTGATTGGGCTCAACCAGTTTTTCTAGTCAATAAAATTGACAGATATTCCAAGATGGGGGAATTTTGAGTGAGACCAACTCATCATGGTTCTGGCAGGACACAAGAGCTGCCTTTCTCTCATGGTAATTTGGAAGAAATACCAAATGGTTTTTCTTCTGTGTCAAAATCTTCATAAAAGAGAGTTGAAACCATTTCTGTTACAGTCACATATAGCTTCATGACGGAGATTTCTAAGAAATGTGTCTGGAGATTTTGTAATTATGCAAACATCACAAACCTAGATGGAATAGCCCACTATGTCCCTAGGCTTTATGGTAGAGCCTCTTGCTTCCAGGCTGCAAATCTCTACAGCATGTTACTGGGCTGAATACCATAGGTACTTAGAATACAAAGGTAAATATTTGTGTAGATGAACAGAAAAGGTACCCCCAAAATACAATATTATACTACCATGCCCCCACCTTTATATATGTGGTACATGACTGTACTGTTGTCTGGCTCTCAGTTCTTTTCTAGTTCTGCATTGGGGTCAGTTCCCCTATCTGTTTCATCACAGGCTCTGGGCTTCATACAATCTTGGAATGAAAGTCCCCAAGAATTCCAAAGTCAGCAGCTTAAGATATTAGAAGTTCATAACCAAGTACACCTTAATAATCCTTCCTGTTTATAAGAACTACATTTTTACAATAAAATTATGACATTATATCTTAGTTTCACTAAGTCAATCTTTTGTTTTCTAGGAAAAAAAAAATATGTATTTTTTTTGTGAATCTTGAACTGGATTCAGGATTCCTTACTGGAAGCAGGTTATTAGCAACTGACTTTCCCTATATGTAAATTTTAGCCAGCTTAGACATTATCCTATTGTCCACTACCTGTATTCATTTATTTATTTATTCAGAAATATCTATTGAGCTCTTAATATTTACCAGACACTCTGGCAGGACACTCTCAAACACTCTCAAAGCTGGAGAGGAGATAAGAATAAGACAGAAATGGGCAGTTTCTGCTACAGCTTTGATCATGGAGCTTCCATCTCCACTAATGACCCTTTTTAGCTCTCTACCCCCCTGCCACCTATAGGACTGATTGTTTTTGGAAGGTCAGCTGAGATGACTCTGATGACAACCCTCTCTGGAGTCTGTCACTCAATTTCCCACACCATCTCTCTCAACACACTGGATGATAGAGTCTCACCACAGTGATGCCCACCTTGCTGCATCCCTTGATGCGTCACCTTGCCAGCCCACAGTCTTCCCCTCCACAGCCTCTTTCCTACATGGGCTTGCTTTGTCTTTGTTGTCTGTACTGACAAAGCCAAAGTCAAACCTCCGCCTCATTCAAAAGAAGTCATTCGGGAGCAAGCGGATGCTAAAGCAGTTTTCTATCATTTTCCTTACAGATTTTTGGCATTTAACAGGGAGGGTAAAAATAAAAACTTTGTTACTAGGCAGTAAAACTCTCTACAACTGAATATTCACGTTGTTCATGGATCAGCAAACACCCCAGTTTGTCTGTAATTGAAAAAAACATTTGGCACATTTCTATTAAAAAACCTTCCCCTTCATGAATGTTTAAACAAATTAACTTGAACAAGAAGCAGTGATATGCATATCAAAAACAATTCTTAAACCTGGAGTCAACTAAAGCATGGGAAGATCAGTGTGCTGGCAGGTATTCTTTCTGAATTTCACACTAACATTTTCCATTGCACCCTCTCCTCCTTTTAAGCAAATGCATTTGTTTTTATCTTGGATGCTCTTAGAGCTCTGGTCATTGCTAAAAAACTCTTGGTTCCCTAAAACCAAAGTGACTTCTCATGTCCATAGTAAGATTAAACTGGGCCATCCTGCTAGAATAATGAGCCTAGGGTTCTCTCACTGGTAATTCATGGTGTTCTGCAAATGCCCATGAAAGGATTCATCTGGAGTGCATATCCAGTGAAATAAGTTCTACTGTCATAATCACCGTGTTGTGCACTTATGAGGACAGAAAGATTCTAATGTCAGTTCTATCTATAACTAGTCTGTGACTTTGGGCAAATTGCCTTACTTCTCACAGCCTTTACTCTCTTTACTTGTAAAATGAGGCAGGATGTCATCTAAATGCAATGATCCTTAGAAGCAGCCATTATGTTTTTTTTAAAAACCCTCCTACTTAAATTGGCATGTGTAGACACAATTTAAAAATCTCAGAGGTCATACATCAAAATAGATATGAGTGCAAGGTATAGAATTTCCTGATCTACTCTACAAATAGACAGAAAAAAATCTATATACTCTCAGGTTCAGGGCAAGCATGTCCTCTGGGAACACAGAATCTTTCCATTCATATCTTCTTTAAAAAATAGGAACAATAATGACAAATTTTTGCTCCTACACCCTCTGAGTTTCTGATGCTAGAGCTAGCACTTTATACGCTGCAGCCTGTGTCTCATTAGTGAGTGACCTCCATACTCCAGATATATTTTTTCTAGGACACATATTCTGAAGTAACCAGCCTTTAATGAGGCTTCTCAACCCCCATTGAGATAAGGAAAAAGGAAAAAATAGGGAGGAAGAGAAAGAAGGAAGAAAGGAAGGGAGGAAGGAAGGAAGGAAGGAAGGGGGAAGGACAGAAAGAAACTAAGGGAGAGAGAGAGACGGACGGAGAGCAAAATAGAGGAAAATAGGAGACAGAGATACACAGAGCGAGAAAATGAAAGAAAAAAGGGAAAAAAAGAAAGGTAAAAAACTTGAGTTTTCAGACTTTAGGAAAAGTATATTGGTTAACAACTTTTACAACCACAGTTATAGCTGAAATGCTACCGACACCAACAAATAAACAGGCTAAATCAATTTTTGATGCCCTCTAACATTCTTCCTCTTGACCCGATTTGCTATTAGTCCCAACTTTTATCTTGCTATAAACAAAAATTATTTTACCATAATAACTTTTGAGTACCTTCTTACTAAGACGAGAACACATTTTGAACATTTTATTTTTTATTTTCAGACAGAGTCTCACTCAGTTGTCCCAGACTAGAGTGTTATGGTGTCAACCTAGCTCACAGCAACTTCAAACTCCTCGGGTCAAGGAATCCTCTTGCCTTAGCCTCCCAAGTAACTTGGAACTACAGGCATCCACCATAACACCAGAATATTTTTTTCTATTTTTGGTAGATTTAGGGGTCTCACTCTTGCTGAGGCTGTTCTTGAACTCTTGAACTCCTGAGCTCAAGAGATCCTGCTGCCTTGGTCTCCCAGAGTGCAAGGATTGCAGGTGTGAGCCACTGTGACAGATCTTCTGACTTTTTTTGAACCAGAAAAGTCTTTAGGAATGACGAAGTATGGCCCACTATGAACAAATGGGGAAGGCAAGGCAATGGTTATCTGAGAATGTTGGGCCTTATTCCCTTTCTTGCCTACATACACCACTGTAACCCCCACTCCCACCAAGTGACCACTATCTCCTTTTGTCCTGCTTATTTTTTCCATAAACTGCAGGGAAAGTCATGTCGTAGAGTATGATCAGATGGGAAGAATGTATTACATGTGAGTGGAGAAATTAATCAATCCTACATTAACTTGTAGTCATGGTGAGTTAGGGGAACAATGGGTCTTGCTTGATTGGGATGGTTCTAGTCCTAAGACCAGAACTAAAGTCTCTGATAAAATAGGAGGTGGTAAAGAAGCCGGCCAAAACCAGCTAGAACCAAAATGGCCATAAAAATGACTTCAGGTTACCCTCTCTGCTTGTTATACCCTGCTTATAATAGATCAGCATACTAAAAACCCTTGCACCTGAGCCATGACACTTTACAAATACCATAGCAACTCCAGAAGTTACATCCTGCCATTTAAAAGGGAAAGAGATCTTTCATTCCAAGAACTCCTCCCCTAACCTGGAAATCATGAATAATTCTCCTTCTGCTTAATATAAAAGTTAATAAAAGGCATAAAATAAGACTCCTGAAACTCATGAAGTGTTATTCCCTGTTGCTCTGATAGCCACTGCTCTTCTAGTCACTTTCTCTATATAGCAAGTTTTTCTCCTATTTCTTTGATATGTCAATAAACTTTCTTTTGTTTACCATGTTGGGTTGCTCTTGAATTCTTTCCTGCATGAAGCCAAGAACCCACTTGGCTTTCATGTTGGAATTGTTTGGGGCCACTTTTCTGCATTAAGAGAAGAATGAGAGTCATGCTGATAAGTTGTAACAGAGGTAAAAGGATAGATAAAGGATGGGAAATAAACATTTGAAAGCTACAGAAAATGATCTACGGATTTTTACTTCAAAGTTATCACAAGCTCAATGCCTGCAAGGTCAGCTGGCCGCAGTAGCTTTTGTATTGATGCAGATATTTTTAGGTGAAGTAGTTCTTTCTCTAGAAAATTGCATTTCTATTTTGAACTCTTTCTCTTTCTCACTCTCTCTGTCCCTCTCCTTCTCCTTTTCCCTTTCTCTCTTTCTACCTTTCCCACTCCCTTACTCACTTCTTTCTTCCTCTCACCATTTCCCAAATAAAATTGTGTAATTTTCTGAAACACTCTAATCTTATTATAATATAACAATGGAGGAAAAATTTGCAGTATTAACTTTTAAAATGTTCATAAATTGATTGCTGTTTTCTTCATTCTATTTCGTTACCTCTCTTCCAGAGATAAGTATTGTATCTCTAGAATCCACCACCAAGAAGGAATGTATAGTTCAGGTGAATGGAAAAGAGATAGGTATAAAAAAATAACATTTCTGCCAATCAAACCTTTTATTTCAAAGCAGAAATAATTACAGTGATGGTCAGTGGGGACATCTGAGCAATTTACAGAGGTCCAACAGTGGTTCCTATCAGCATGGATATATATTCAAGGCAAAGCATAGAACTCAAGGTCCTGAAGCTTTGCCTATAATCTTTATTTCATTTTTAGATGTTATGCTGTAATAAAATGTAAAAAGAGAATACATAAAGAGTTATAGAGGTGAGAAAAACATGGTTTGAAGTCATATGGCATTTCTTGACAGGGCATGTTCCTAAGGATATGCAGAGAATAACAAATGCCATTTGAAATAAGTACACTAGAGATCTAAAACTAGATTGAAAACCCATGTCAATTTTCCTGAGTGTCATTTGATTAGCTTTCTTGTATAGAATGGAGGTTTAAACAATGCTGGGATTCTGAGTGCAGAGGTGCTTGGGAACACAGCAAGAAATGGGTTCCTCCCACCAATTTCATTCCTGTGTTTTTTTCAACATGATCTTTTCACATCTTCCTATGTTTTTGCAATAATCCATAACTGAAGCAAAGTCAGAGAAAATGTGACTGGTAGTGGGGAAGCACACGGGCACTCTCACCTGCAGTCAGCTATTTTTCTATTCCCTTTCCAATTTGTCCCACAGTAGCTTCAGGCAAATACCTGCATCCTATTGCCAGTGTCTGGTAGGAAGATGGAAACAAAAGTTCTGAAGCTCGAGGCAGAAGCTCTGCACAGGTAACAAACAACTCAATCGCGCCTAGTGGCTGTTTCCATAGACAGAGGAATTTCTCCCAATGTAGCCACAATGTTTATTCGACTTTCTTGAACAGATTAGAAAAGCGGCCTATATATATCTGAGAATTAGGTTTAGGAGAAATCGAGGCCATTTTCTGCGTTCCCTTCCCTTTGTTTTGTCCATACTGAGCAGAACAGAACATTCTTGCATTATAATGACCACGGTACCTCATACAACTCAGTGTAAACTGCTGATTTCCTCACTAATTTAGTAGGTTCTACCTTCCATAGCACCTATTTTAACATTTTAAGTTTCATTAGCCTTTGATTGATTTGTTTCCGTCCCTAAACTCCTGTTCTGATGGGACTGCCCTTTATTTCCTAACCTTCTGGAAGGCACAGGTTGCCAATGCGTCCTCAAACTGCAATACTTAAGTTCTGACAGTCTATAGATATGACATTCAAACAAACTTCAAATGCTTAAAGGCGGACATACTTACTATTCAAGTTTTCTTTAAGGCATTTCAGCTGCCTCACATTAGTGAGGACAAGATCTTTCATTGGAAAAGATACTTTCTAAAGTGTCTAGTCTTAATGAAATGAGTATCTGAATTTGTTTCTATGACTAAAAGGATCTCATTTGTGTTCCAGTGCCACCGCCCGCTAGGAAGCATCATGTCTGGTCTAAGGAAGTGAGACATGCATGTCAGATCTCAGGCACTCTCTTGCCCTTCCTTCCCTCTTTTGCCCTAGGTGTTATAGATTCTCTCCATCTCTGACTATTAGTAGTACACTCAACCAGAAAAAACTACCTTGCAAACACTGAATGACCATATCAAAGGGATGTTGAATGATTCTTTTAACCCAATATATGAAGGAAAATACAAACGTAATATTAGTACATATGAGTTTAGTTGAAAATGACTAAGTTATGAACACTGCAGGTATTTGGTGGAAAGGTAAATGTCTGAGACCAAGGGGGCAAATTGAAGTTATGTAAATAATAAGGTGTTTGGATTATCTGGAGGAACACCTCCACTGAAAAAGTAATTTACTTAATGAATCTGGCTATGTCAAATAAATAGATTCTAAAATAATCTTTCAATTTTCTGTTTTATTTTGATTATATATAAAATTTAAACATGAGGGTATTTGTACAGCCATCCAGTATAGTTGCCATAAATATTCTTCATCATTAGCACAGCCTGTCTTACTGCTGTGGACCACGCCGTGATTCCTGATCCAACCCTGAGGATAAGAAAATCAAGGGTCCATATTGCTTACTTAGGGATGCTTAAGTCTATCGATATTTCTTTTAAATACACCGTCTGCTTTTCCTGTTTTCTTTCTTGTGATACTGAAATGCATTCTATTGATGCAATTTCTAGATGAATTTCTCTATTACCATCATGAGATTATATTTTAGAACTCCCTGGAAGGAAAATAAACACACACACACACACACAGTTCCAATATCTGAGAGACTTTTAGACAGGGAGGATTTTTTTTTTATAGGAAATCAGCCTCATGCAGCTTTCTGTAATCTACCCTTCAACCAACACCTCTCAGTCTATTGTCCAATATAGATTGAAAGATCCTGCGGAAGTGGATGTTGCTGAGTTCATAAGATTTCTGGAGTTTGGTTAAGCTGTAGACAAACTATTTATAGATTACCTTTAGCTCCTGCACAATCCCTTTTGCTTTTGTGTTTTTGTTTGTAACATAATAATGCCACTTACTGTCACACTAGCAGCAAGAAAAAATTTATTAATGATTTTTTCACTAATAAATTGTCTTTTGGTGAAATGAAGAATAGTTCTTTTGGGGTACAGGATCCACTGAGTTGCCACTGACCCTCTGGCTGCGGGTGTGCAATGCGTGCAATGAAACCAGCATCGGGGATAGTAGATGGCATCTCGGAAGGGGAAACGACACATCTAATAACCAACAGAAATGGCTAGTAATTAGCTGAAATGACAATAATTAACAGAAATGACAAGTCTAATAAATTTTCACTTAAGTGTTGTCATATGGCACTTTGAGTTTTTAGCTTTCCATTTTAAATATTAATCTCAGTGGAGTTTACTTTAGATGAAGAGTCATATCAAGTATGGTGATAGAAATAATTCTATACACACACTCCATCAAATTATGTTTTATCAATTTCAATTATGCTATGATCAGTAGAGAGTGGTTTAAAACCTCACATTGTCCTCATAAAAATATATTCTTTTTGTGTGTACTTAATTTATGCAGCTCAGAAACATTCAGCCACAGGGATCAGACGGAAAGTGGTTGTTTTTAATTTTCTTTGATATCTTCAAAGATAAGAAGGTCTCGCCCCTCTGCTCTTTCCCCCTCTTCAGCAATAGACAAAGAAGGTTAAATCTTATTAGCATGTCCTATACAGCTAGTTGTAACCTAAGTGACCTGTCATGGCACTAAATGCCTACTAGAACTTTCTCTGTACTTGCAAGATGGAAATTTTATGCATCAATGCTTTTATGCATGCATCTGATTTGGGAAGTTCACTGCTTTATGGATATGAACATTGTGATCATGTAAATTGATCTACATAATGGGATTTTGTGTGTGTGCGTGCATATATCTATATGGATATGGATGTATGCAAGTGTATTCTAAAAGGAAATATAATACATGAAATGTTAACTTTAATGATATGAAATGCATTAAATTCAAACTACCTTGCATGTGTATGCAGATGCATTATGTCTCTATCATTGTGCTCTGCAGGGGTTTAAGGCAGAAAAAAAATTCATCATATACTGTGATGTGCCATGCTAAATAAGAGTGCAACATGGTACTATTCTAAGCAATAAATAAGACCCAAGGAAAGCAAGACTTATGAAGCTTTTAAGGGTATCCCTTAGCAAAACTGCAAGGAAACTAAAATCCTATTCAGGGACATGCAGCTCCTCTTTTCAGGTACCCTGACTAAGCTCCTTTTGTCTCTCAACTATCATCTCCTAATAACCGTGAGTTCTAAATTACAGAGTTCTAATAAACAAAAAGTACATTATGTTCTCAAGCTTCTTCCCTCTAAAATTCATTCACTATTGTGTCTTATTTTTTTCAAGTTGTAGTGGCAGATTCAGTCACATAAACTAAATGAGCTAAAGCATATTTTTTTTTTTTCAAAAATCTTACCTTCCTCAGACAAGGCAATGCCTTAACCTAGGTCCTAATTAAAGTTATTCATAATAAAGCTCATTTAGTAACTCTAAACCTTGAAATTAATTTCAGGCCAATAACACTCTAAAAGCTTTGTATTCTGGGTGCTTATCATGTTCAATACTGTTCAAATACATCTATGTGCTTCTAAATGACCTAAATCAACCCGGTTGTTAATTTTCAAAATGGGATTCAAATTGTCCATTTTCCTATGTATCATCGTCAACACTGAGTAGATATTCAATTCCTATTTAATAATGGTGCTTATCTAGTCGATATTGTTAATCCCCCAAACAGGGCTCTGCAGATCTCATGTATAAAGTACACGCCTACTTTGTGCATAAAGGAAAAAACAATTTGACATACAGAGAAAAACGCAAAACTACCATGAACAGCTCTGGGTTCCAGTTCCGGACAAGATAATTACCTAAAGAGCAGAAGAATTATGAAAACAAGGATGCTGGGATTCCGTCTCATAAATCTAATTGCCATTTGTTAAATAATGATTTTATGTGTCTAGTCAGTTTTTCATTTGGCAAATATTGACTTCATATCTATTTAAGAATGGAAAAGTCAAAGATGAATGAAAATTTGTCTTATCCTTCAATTATTTTTTTCTGTTATAATGAAAAAAAAATAGATCTAAACCCATTGGCATAATTGTGCTATGTTTGCGACATTGACTCCATAATTACATAGAGAGTATGTGAGCATTGCTCATACTGGTTGGCTAATATTCCTTCAAAACTTCTCATTCACCCAGAACCATAAAATGTGATTGACCCCAAATTCAATGACGATTATCTTTATAAGAAGGTCATACACAAATGTAAAGGAAAGAAGTCTATGTGAATATGAAGGTGAAAATTTGGAGTGATGCAGCTATAAGCCAAGAAACATCAACAATTGTCAAGAGACGAGACAATTTAGTAAGAGGAAGGAAGGATTCTTTGGAAGTCCTTTGGAAGGACTATGGCTCTGCCGACATCTTAGTTTTGGATTGCTAGCCTTCAGACCTGTACTAGAATAAATTTTCCTTGTCTAAAGCCACTTAGTTGGTGGTAATTTGTTAAGGCAGCTCTAAGAAATTAATAAAGTTCATGTTTCCTTATTTTTGAAAAATTAAGAACATACAATCTTACCCATCAAATATCTTGCCCAGAAACTTGAGATGCAAGAGGTTTAAGCATAATTTATACTTAGCATATTAAATTTGTATCTTTCAAGATATTCATATATATTTATTGTAAATATAATTAATTTTTAAATATGTTTAGATGTTGATAGTGCCTATTAGTCAACAGAGGTTAGCCCATACTACAGTAGCAACTATCTCAGTGTTTTGAAATGCCAAATATTTTTTGCTCTGGATCCTTCTCTGTTCTATGAAAACAGGATGGTCTTCCTGGCTTTGTCCTTATTCTCAACTTCATCTAAAAGATCAGCTACTGTCTACAATATTACCAATGTAATTGTAGAGACCGTGGGAAAGAGGCCTGCAGAGGCTAGAATAGGTACCCAATTATTTCATTTACACTGTAAGGCTTTGAACAGAAGTAGACATATTACCCTACCAAACCAGCAGGTGACTGAGAAGAGCAATCTTATCCTGATCCCAGAAAGAGACAGAAGAACATAGAGAACAGCACACATGGGGCCTGCATGTGCTCAGTGTCCACACAGTTTCTAAGAATGCCTTGTTTTACTTCTTCTAATTTCCGCCCTGTAGAACAGGGTAGTACTCAGTGCATCTTCTTGGCTGGCAGATGAATGCGTTGTATTTGTCAAACTGACTAAGATCTGGATGAGAGAATTTCTTATTGTACATTGTCTTAGGATTTCTGCTGCCCTCAAAAGAAATTCTATTTGGTAATGTAGTCCCATTATAAGAAATATCAACAATAATTAAGAACAGTGTAAAAAATGGAACATGCAGTATAAGGAAACTGGTGTGTTTCCCTGCTGTGCATTTATTATTTCATGTTTGGAATTATAGGTACCTAAAAAAAGAGAAAATTAGATGCATTTACAAAAAAAAATTATTATTATAGAGTTACATGAGAAAATTGAACAAACTGAGTTCTACAGACAAGAAAAACCAAAAAGAGTGTCCTAATTGCCATCTGTGTTCCATGACTGTCTATAAGTAGTGTTTTACTGAAGATACTGTCTAGTATTTTTTTTAAATTTTACTTTGTTTTATTTTGTTTTGGTTTTAACTCCAGAACACAGCAAGGATAAATGTCTTTAAACGGATGTTTCCAAGTAGATGTAAGGACAGCCTCTTACCTTTTAGGCAAAGGCCCTCAAAGACAGTTACACTTTCATAAAGTGAGCAGCTTGGTTGAGAGAAATCTCATCAATCTGTTGCCAGGAACTCTGCACCTCCAGCTGCTGAATTGTGTGCCAAAACCTTCACTTGCTAATGTTCTTCCAGTCAAATGTGACAGTTGTATTTCAATTCCCAAGGCCCATTTTATCACATGAAGTAACCAATTACAAGCTGAGTCCAAATCAGACAGACACCTTTCCCTAAGAACTAATTCATGTCAAATTCTGGATTTTAATTGGACAATAATTTTCCAGGTAAAGTGATAACTATTAAATAAAGGTGACACATTTATGTTTAAAGTTGTACGCCTTTCCAGGAAAAAAAAATGCATGTATTGTTGAATAGAAATTTTAAGACCTTTATAAGAATGGAGTATAAATTGAAAATGATAAACAGAGAGGTGGTCACATTTACGTACACTTCCCTCTTGCATTATACCACAAGACTGTCATCTTGCACGTAGCTGGATACCATCTTGTCTTTCATGCCCCTTATACTTGTAACACGTATGTTTTGAGCACCTCACAGACTTATCACATTAGAAGTTTCAGTTGAAATGCTTTTCATCTTGATGTTTTCAGTTTGGCAATGAATAGTCAAAACAGATGGGAGACCTTCAAATATTTCTGACAACACAAATTATATATTGACACATTGTTATGCTGTGGACCTTACTGAAGAAAGAATGTACTATAAGCATTTCCCTTCCTCTGTTCCTTCATTCTTTTTTTTCTTATTTTCTCCCTATTTTCTTTCCTTCCTTCCTTCTTTCCTATCTTCATCTTTTTCTTTTTCCTTTCATCCTTCTTCACTCTTCCTTCCCTTACTACCTTCTTTTCTTATTTTATGAAGTAGTTCCATTTGGAATTTTTACAGTCTCATTAAGATCAAATAAGCAAATCACTGTTTAGTAGGGCAAAGCAAGAGGATATCTTTAAGACCTGTATGCGTGCATCTATATAAAAGAATTCATTCCATTAAAACTTGTTTTTCTCAGAATTCTCAATCTCTCCATTTCAATAAAGACAAACATTTTTAAATATAAAGCAAGAAGCAGGACTAGTGTTTTGTTATCATCACAATAACAGAAGCGTCTATGGCAGTATCAGGGGAAAGGAGAATGTTGGAGAATGGTGAGGCAGGGTTGAGAGGTCAGGTCTCTGGGAACCACTCTTTTCTCTGTCATTTACTGCTAAAATGACCTTTGTCAAGTCATTACAGTTCCCTGGGGCTCAGTTTCTGCCTTTTTCAATGGCTGAATGTAATGAAACTGCTATTAAAATAACTTAACTGAATATCACTTACAGGCTATTTTATCCTGCTCACTCATTGCTCGATGAGAGAAGAGGGAGAAGGGATAAGAGAAGAAATAGAGTAGACTAAAAAAGATATGCTTGTCTTCTTTATTCTGAAAGCATCAGATGAGATGCTTCGATATATGCAATCTCTGTGCTCTCGTGGAATTCCTGTCTCTTTCCACTATTTCAGTTAGTGATATACTATGGCGCCTGTCAGAGTCCGTGATCAATGTGGTAAAGGCATACATGTCTAGAGGTACACATTTCCATTAGCTTTATACCACTAAAGCATAATGGGCTCATTCAAAACCAAGAAGGAGGAGAAAAAGTAAGAAGAGGGGAAAAGAAGGGGAGGGAAAGAGAGGAAGGAAGCAGGCTGTAGACATACATAAAAGGAAAGAGAATAAGGAAATAGCAAAAGAAGCAGCAAAGTGATGCTTCATGAGCACATAAAGGTTCACAGGAAGGCTCAGCAACAGAAGGTTTTGTTTGGTGGCTTGTTTGTTCAATGCATAGGATAAAAAGTCCCACAGACTCTAAGAGAGCCATCTGATTTAAAACAGATTCTAACAAATTTTGTTAACTTGTTTATGTACTCAGAGGAAGTTAAAATCAGGAAAGTTTCCAGAAATTTTGAATGAGTTAGGACTAACCTCAATTTAGTGAAAAAAAAAACTGAGAAAAGAACAGTCTGAAAATTTTAAAAGTGCAGCCGGAGGACTGCGGATTTTAAGACAGTGCAATCAATTTAGTTTTGTGAATTTTTTCAGTAGCAAATGAATTCTCCATTATGTTCAAAGCATATGCAAGTCATTCTAAGACAACATAAATAACAAAAAAACATTATCTATTTATCCAAAGAAATTCAAGTTTGATTTTTGAACACGAGATGAATTTGAACACAAGAAAAGTACAATAATTAGTTTACAGACCTGCTGAGTGTAGAAATACTGCTGATGCAATCCCTCTTGAGATTACTAAGACAATACAAGTTTTATGCTTGGGCCATTTGCACCATCAGGACCAAGAGGGGCTCTTACCTGGAAGTGGCTGAAAGAAAGTCAATGATACAATGATAACTACAAGATACATTAGGGAGGTGTCAGGGTTTCATTGACCTTAGTAGCAAAGATTACTAAACACGACACATAGTAGTGCAAATACTAGAGAAACAGGGACAGAGGGCAACTGTGTTGTCAACAGGGGGTTATACAAGACTTCTCAGAGACTCCTGAAGACTCCTCTGGAAAACTAATGTTGGGGAGATCAAGGGAGGCTAGTTTGATGTAGTTCCTTAAGCAAAAGGCTTCCACTGGCTTATCTCTGGGCATCAGTGAGCAGAGTATTTGTTTGCGGAGTTCCTGTTTCTTGTATGTAAAGAATTCATGTGTGGCTGGCAGGCAGAAGAGAGATATAGTAATTGTATAGCAGCTATGCAAATATTGGTGACCAAGTTAGCCAGGTAAGGTTTTTAGGAGAATAGATTTTATTCCAGTATCACTTGTCCATCATTAAACACAGTAAAAATAATAGTTTGACCCTTAAATTTGTGAGACTAGAAAGAGAAATTTTTTGAAATGCTATAAGAAAACGACTTTTTCAAAAAATGGTACCTCTATAAGAAAGCCTGTATTGGGTATCTTGGCCCTGTGGGGATTACAAAGCTTTATGTCTTAAAAGAACGTCTAAGCCGAGCATGGTGGCTCATGCCTGTAAGCCAAGTACTTCGGCAGGCCTATACAGAGGATTACCTGAAGCTCGGATTTCGAGATGAAACTGAAGAACATAATGAGGCCCTATATCTACAAAAAACAGGAGGAATTAGCTAGACTCGGTAGCATGCCTATAGTCCCAGCTACTTGGGAGCTGAAGTGGGAGGATCACTTGAACCCAACGGTTTGAGAGTTTCAGGCTATAGAACCTATTCTGCCTGGGTGACAGAGCAAAGACCTTGTCTCAAAAAAAAAAAAAAAAATATATATATATATTTCAATATATATTTATAAATATAAATATATATGTCTAGAATATAAGAAAAAAATAAGAAAACAGGAACACTGGGTCACTTTCTTCTTATTTCCACAGCCTTCTTATGGTCCAAAAATCAAGAGCAGTTCAATTTAGAAGTCATCAGATGAATGATTATCAATAGGAAAGAAGGTGTTGTCGGAGCCCACCAGCAAGTATGGATTGAGTACTTTGTAAGGAGGCTTCACTGGACAGAACGCAGGATCTGAACTAAATACAAGCAAACAAGACAAGAAAAAGTAAAATATCTCTTACTGAAAACAATTCACAAATATTGCTGTGAGCTGTGTGATGCCATAGCATGCTACCAAGGGTAATAAAGTGAGAATCTGTCTCTACAAAAAAAAAAAAAGTTCACACATATCTGCCTTTAGATATTAAAATATGGTTCCTAAATCTAATAAATATTTATTAATGATTACTAAACTAATATCTTCCTGATATCTACTAAAATAGATCATACAGCTCATACTCTTCCAGAGCCCATGGGCAGTGAGTGTCCTGAGGGGCCAAAGACTAACAATAATAAATAACAGAGAGATCTGAGACTAACATCTAATTTGGGATGAGGAGAAAATCAGGGGCTGTTATGTTTGGAAGTCATTGCAATGGCAAAAGGAACTATTTCGAGGCACTGGAGATTTTTAATTTTGTTTTCTTGCTTTTTTTGTTGGAGTGCATGCACACGCACGTAAGCAAGCATATCTGTGGCTTGCAATCTCAAGTGTTTGATCCTCATTTATAATGTTCACCATTGAACTCTTGTGGAATCAGCCTTGGCTTCTATGATGAAGTATCCTGAGCTTGATGAGGCCAGTAAAATCGAACATCTAGCTAGCCAGGCAGATCTTTTCCTTTTTTTTTTTTTGCATTAACTTAGAGCCCTCAAAATATCAGCATGGTAGACAAAGGAGTAAGGGGTATGTACAATTGCTTAATTAAAATCCATTTCGCTGATTCTTAACATTGGTTTTCTCAAATTTCTTCACAACTTCTTCCCTCACACCTGAGACCCGAGTGATGGTTTGTGTTCAGGCACTTTTCACAAAGACGCAGAAGTAAAGTGGTGTTTTCTTTTGTTTGTTTGCTCTTTGTGAATTTGTTGTTGACTTTCTAAGAGTTAGTGTGTGTACAAAACCACCCAGAGCAAAACGAGACTGTCCAGAGGTGCAGCGGCGGACTGGCAGGCTGACCTCCTTCACCAACTGAATCACTCACTCCAAGCACAAGAGATTCAATTTTGTGCCTCAGCAAAACCGTACATTACTACATGCTATAGAAGAGTGGGTTGTAAGCCTGGCTGCAAATTATAATAGAATTCTTCTGGGAGCTAATTTTAAATACCAATGTTCAGAAACCCCCACATACAGTATAAAACCAGACACGTTACAGCTGTGTCCCTAGTTTGTGTGTGTGTGTGTGCGCATGTGTATGTGACTGATTTTGGCAACTCACATAATTCTACCATGCATAAGAGAACCAAGGTTGAGAATCATAAAGTCACAGACGTATACATCTTTTTTTTGAAATTAAGGGCTCAGCGCCTGTGGCTCAATCGGCTAAGGTGCCAGCCATGTACACCTAAGGTGGTGGGTTTGAATCCCCAGCCCGGGCCCACCAAACAACAATGATGGCTGCAACCAAAAAATGGCCAGGCGTTGTGGTGGGCGCCTGTGGTCCCAGCTACTTGGGAGGCGGAGGCAGGAGACTCGCTTGAGCCCAGGAGTTGGAGGTTGCTGTGAGCTGTGATGCCATGGCA
>CAUYQV010078743.1:0-21434 GCA_963574575.1 Galagoides demidoff
GGGGCCGGCACCTGTAGTTCCAGCTACTTGGGAGGCTGAGGCAAGAGAATCACTTAGTGGTTCTCAACCTTCCTAATGCCATATTTTCATTGTTAAAAAGGGGTCACAACCCATAGGTTGAGAACTGCTGAAGCCCAAGAGTTTGAGGTTGCTGTGAGCTGTGATGCCACAGCACTCTACCAAGAATGACATGGTGAGACTCTGTCTCAAAAAAAAAAAGAATATTGAGTTAAAAATTGAGTTGGTTTGGTTGCACTATCTCCCCCTCTTCCCTGCTTTCTTTTCTTTCCGCATTCTCTTTTTGGACTTTTCTGTTCTCTCCTTTTTTTCTGTTATCACTTGACATCTCTTCTTGCTACTTTCTTTCTGCACATCAGCTTTGACCCACTTACTCTGCCTCAGATTTTGCAAGTCAAATGATCAAAGTGCAGTTTTATTTATGATAACTGAGCAGTTTCCTATAAGTCAATACTAACTCTAAGGCTAAAATGCCTTTAGTTGATGTTGGTTTACGTCCTTTTGGCTTGAAGCCGACAGAGTGACCTCTTCAACAATTCTCATGATTCCCTGAGCTATGAGACTCTCCAATCTGGGAAACATTGCTCTGTGCTGATAAACCACAGTAAGGCCTAGGGATTTCCCTCTAATCCGTCAGTGGCGATCTTAGAAAAAGTGCTCATGAGTGTAGTGGGCCACTCCTCTGTGACTCCTGACAGTTACCAGCACATTCTTTAGAGAGGAGGGTTTGAAAACCAAATGTTTGAAGTAAGCACCATCGGGATTGGTAGGGCTGTTAACGTGGTAGCATCTGGCATTTATAATCTGATCAAAAGCTCCCTTCCCCTTTCTTAATCTTTATCCCAGATGGGAGCATGGCTTAGTACCAAGAAAGTTTTCAGTTTTTCTTCCCAGGGAAAGCTAAGCCAGAAGCACAAAATGCCACTGGGAAGTGACCATGGGAACAGGGGTCAGAGCTTTCATATATCCCATGCGGAGAGCATCACGGGGACGCAATTCTGATGAGCGATTTTTAAACGTGAGCAATTATATTAATGCTGATTAAATAGTGTGGTTCTATAGCGAATAATCAGGCAGGGTCATGATTTAGGAGAATTTCTACTACTATCCAGTCTTTGAAAATAAGCTTGGTTCTTTTGTTGCCAGAGAGTTCATTTATGTTATAGTAGTTCTTTTGGTGCAGAAGTTTAAGCTCAAAAACAGTAATATAAACATGTCACATGTTTATGCACGTATCGTCCAAACACACACCAAGTGCTTTTTGTGGTTGGTTTGAAGTTCTGATTTTGGTTTTCCGTATTTATTTATTTTACTTTCTCTTGAGAGACAATGCGACTATCCTGTGCTGAGATAGGGTTGGAATTGGGGGAGGTGGCTCTTTCCAGATGATGGGAGAAACTGAAGCTAGTTCCCCCAGGCTTAGAAAGCTTCCTGCATTAAGTAGAATTAGAAATGAGCTTGACCGAGATAAAAAAGAGAGTTCTTTGTAGAGATAGGGGAAGGCCTGTTCAGGCAGATGAGAACTGCAGCTTTCTGAGATAAATCCAAGGAAAGTCTACAGCAGGGTTCTCACACTGAGTGTGCATGGGAATCACCCAGAGGGCTTGTTAAAACATGTTGCCGGGCTTACCCCCTGAGTTTTTGGTTCAGTAGGTCAAGGCCAGGCTTGGACAATTGCGTTTTTAACAAGATCCCAGGTGGTGCTGGTGCTGCCAGTTCAGAGATCATGCTTTAAGAACTAGTACTTTTTTAAAATTTCTAACATGTGAACAAAAATTTTTAAACATACAGAAAAGTCGTCAGACTGTATCGTGGACATATGTTTAAATTTACCACCTGGATTCTAATTCCTTTATTTGTTGTAGTAAGACCATTTAACACATTTTTAAATGCTCAGTATGGTATTATAAACTATAAGCATAATGTCTGGAAGAGCCATAGAATTTACTCATTTTGCATAACTGAAACTTCCTATCTGTTGAATAGCAGCTCTCCATTTACCCCTCCCCCAACGCTGACAACCATCCTTCTGCTCTCTGCCTCTGTGAGTCTGACTATTTTAGACATATGGGATCATGAGGGTCCTTCTGTGACTGGCTTATTTCACTTAACACGTCCCAGTGGTTCATCTATGTTGTTGAATATTGAGGGATTTCCTCTTTTTGTTTTTAAGGTGGAATAATATTCTATTGCATGTATATATCACATTTTCTTTATCTATTGATGAACATTTAGGCTGTTTCTACGTCTTGGCTGTTATGAATAAAGATGCAATGAGCCATGGGAATGCAAACATCTGCTTTCATTTCTTTTGGATAAATATCCGGCAGTGGGATTCCTAGGTGATAGGGTAGTTCCATTGTTAGTATTTTCAGGAACCTCTATATTGTTTTCCATAGTGGCCATACCATGTTATGTTCCCACCAGCAATGTACAGAGGTTCCAGTTTCTCCACATCTTACCAACACTGGCTAGCTTCTGCTTTTTTGATAATGGCCATTCTAACAGGTGTGGGAAGACATCTCATTGCGGTTTTGTTTGCATTTCCCTGATGATTGGGATTTTGAGCATCTTTTCATACACTTGTTAGCCATTTGTATGTCGGTCTTCTTTAGAGAAAGCCCAATTCAGGTCTTTGCTCATCTCCTAACTGGGTTATTTGTGTATATGTGTGTATGTTTCTATTGAATTATAAGAGTTCTTTATATATTTTAGACCTTAAACCCTTACCAGATGTATGGTTTGCAAATATAGTATTTTCTCCCATTCTGTAGTTTGCCTTTTTGCTCTGTTAGTTGTATTCTTTGCTGTGCAGAAGATTTTAGCTTTATTTATTTATTTAGAGACAGAGTTTCACTTCGTCATCCTGGGTAGAGTGCACTGGCGTCATAGCTCACGGTAACCTCAAACTCCTGGGCTCAAGCGATTCACTTGTCTCAGCCTCCCAAATACCTGGGACTGCAGGCATCTGCCACAACACCCAGCTATTTCTACAGATGAGGTCTCGCTCTGACTCAGGTTGGTCTTGAACTCATGAGCTCAGGCAATCCACCCATTTTAGTATCCCAGAGTGCTAGGATTACAGGCATAAGCCACTGTGCCCGGCCCATTATTTTTATTTTTCGAGACAAAGTTTCTCTTTGTTGCCCTGGGTAGAGTGCTGTGGCATCATCATAGTGCACAAAACCCTCAAACTTCTGGGCTCAAGCCATCCTCTTGCCTCAGTCTCTCAAGTAGCTGTGATTACAGGTGCCTGCCACGATGCCTGGTCAGTTTTTCTGTTTTTAGTAGAGACTCACCCATAGCTGGTCTTGAACTCATGAGCTCAAGCATTCCATCCACCTTATCCTCCCAGAGTGCTAGGATCACAGGCATGAGCTAACAAGCCCGCCTAAAGCTTTTTAATTTGATGCAGTTCCAGTTGTTTGTTTTTTGCCTTTGTTGCCTGTGCTTTTTTTGGGTTTGTATTCAAGAAATCATTGCCCAGATCTATGTCATAGAGGTTTTCTTCTAGGTTTTCTCCTAAGAGTTTTACAGTTTCAGGTCTTACAATTAAATATTTAATACATTTTGGATCTATTTTTGTGTATGATAATATAAGAAAAGTATCCAATTTCATTCTTTTGCACTAGTTATCCAGTTAGCGCCGTTTGTTGAAGAGACTCTTTTTTTTTCCCATTGCGTGTTCTTGGCAGCTTCTCAAAGATCCGTTGACTATATGTGAGAGGGTTTATTTCTAGGTTCTCTATTCTGTTTCTTTGTTCTTTATGTCTGTCTTTTTTTTTTTCCTGTTGATTCTGTTGCCCTGACTAGAGTGCAGTGGTGTCATCATAAATCATTGCAACTCAAAACTGGTGGGCTCAAGCAATCCTCCCGCCTCAGCTTCCCAAGTAGCTGGAACTATAGGTGGGTGCCACCATACCTAGCTAATTTTTTTATTTTTTGCAGAGACAGGCTAGTCTATGTGCATCTTTATATGGGTATCATACCATTTTGAGTCCTATAGTTTGGTAGTATATTTTGAAATCAGGAAATATTAGGCTGCTGTCTTTGCTTCTGAGTCTGGAGCTTTAAGTCCACAGGGCAGGAAAAGAAGCTCATATGCAGGCTGGAGATTCCCAGCACAAGCCCGAATCCTGTGATAGATTGAAACGTGTTGAAATGTCTTACCTCTGCTCTTGGGTACAAGAGTATTCTGCAAAAGCTCAGGCCCTTTGTCACAGAGTTCTCTGCACACATAGCTTGCTCAGGAGTAGGCAAAGGATGAAGGGGAAGGACCAGTGATTGTGGGCCCAGCCAATGCTTTACATCCACGGGCAGAGTCAGCAAAGCGACAATGTATGCGCTCTCCAAAGCAGTTGCTGCTTCTCTCCTGCCTTCCAGCTCCCGAGGATGTCCTTGTAGCCTATCCTAACAGCGACATCGCTGCAGCCTACCAAGCTGACAGAGGACAAAGTCCCCAGGGATAACTACACAATCTGAATTTATCACAAGACTGCCTTAGGGGCCTCCCGGTTCCTCTAGTTCTCACTCTTGGTGCCTTTCCTTTGCTACTGTACCTGTGGATTGTTCATTTTTCTTTAGCATGTTCTTTGCGGGAATTCTCACAGACTTGGTGGAAAGTTGGATTTTTGTAGAGTGCATTTTTATTTGCTGCTTCAAGGAATCTTGGGGTACTACCAGTAGGGATCACTCTAGATTGACTTCTTGGCTTGATTTTGAATTTACCATATAAGTTATGTATTTGTTTTTTTAATTTTTCTTTGAGACAGCGTCTCACTTTGTTGCCCTGGGTAGTGTCATGGTGGCGTCATAGCTCACAGCAACCTCAGACTCTTGGACTCAAGCAATCCTCTTGCCTCAGTTTTTTCATTTTTAGTAGAGACGGGGTTCTCACTCTTGCTCAGGCTGGTCCTGAACTCCTGAGTTCAATCGATCCACCCGCGTCTGCCTCTCAGAGTGCTAGGATTATAAGTGTGAGCCACCACGCCCAGCCCCATATAAGTTATGTGATTTGGGGTGCAAACCTACAATGAGGACTGAGTTGTGGATCCCATTTCTTTTTGGGGGGATCGTAATACTTAGCTTAACTTTTTGTTATTCTTTGTTCGGTGTCATTTTTAAGAGAATTGATATTTCCTGCAATGCTTTGGATTTGGAAACAGTTGTACTTCCAGTTCACCTTTAAACTAAGAGTATAGCCCTTTAGGTCCTAGGGTCATGTGGAAGAGGGGAGGAAATACACTCTGTTAGAGTCCTACTTTAGCTTTACTCTGGGTTTTAGTTCAGTTCCCCATTTTGGAAGAGAGAGAAATCTTGAAGGAAATATTTTTTAAATATTGGAAAAATTTTAAAAGCATAATTGCACTCATTCTGACTCCTGATGAGAATGTACTCTCATGTCAGGTGGTGCTTTGAAGGAGACAGAGAATGGCAGAGACAGAGACAGATGGGGGCTTTGCCTTGCACAGTCCATACACATGGATATTATTCCTTCCGCTCGTGAGATCATTTTAGAAGACAGAACTGTGTTAATGATGCTACTCAGACATCTAGAAAGTTTAGATAATAAATGAAAACATTTTAGTTATACATTATCTTCCATTTCTTTTTCTTTTTTACTTTTTCTTATCTTTTGAGACAGAGTCTCACTATGTTGACCTTGGTAGAGTGCTGTGGTGTCACAGCTCATAGCAACCTCAAACTCTGGGGCTTAAGCGATTTTCTTGCCTCAGCCTCCCTACTAGCTGGGACCACAGGTGCTGGCCACAACTGCTGGCTACTTTTTGGTTGTAGTTGTCATTGTTGCTTGGCAGGCCTGGGCCGGATTCGAACCTGCCAGCTCTAGTGTATGTGGCCGGTGCCTCAGCTGCTGAGCTACAGGCACCAAGCCTATCTTCCATTTTCTGAGAAACATAGACTGGAAGAGTTCTTTAAAAAAAATAATAGAAGTCCCAAGAATAATATGTTTTTCATGTATAATTTAATTCAAATCAGTACTACATAGAATTAAGAAGGCTGCATCTTTCTTTTTTTAAATTTCTTTTTCTTTGAGACCAAGTCTCACTCTATGCCCTAGGTAGAGTGCCCTTGCATCATAGCTCACAGCAACCTCAAACTCCTGGACTCAAGGGATCCTCTTGCTTAGCCTCTCAAGTAACTGGGACTATAGGTGCCCATCACAATACCTGGCTAGTTTTTCTATTTTTGGTAAGGACAGAGTCTCACTCTGGTTTAGGCTGGTCTCAAACTCCAGAGTGCCAGTGATCTAACTGCTTGGGCTTCCCAGAGTGCTAGGATCACAGGCCTGAGCCACCCCACCTGGCCTCTGGTCATCTTTATGCAGAGATTTTTTTCCCCCAGATGAAGCACTCCATTTTGTTATAGAGGTGGTTTGGGGAAGCAAAATGGAATGGAAAGACATGCTAGCATCTTCATCCCAATAAACTATATCTGTGAGTGGCCTGGTCTGAAAGCCATGAGGTCACAACCTAACCGTGACTCCTAGTCAGTTTCCAGTTTGACCTCTGACCCAGGCTGTGTATCTCTTCCCAATGCTAAATATCCAGCAACCTCTGCCTTTGAGTGTGGTACTCTAAGGCTGTGTTGGACTTCAACAGGTTCAGAATTCACATGCTGTATTCTAAACCCGTTTTTTCTGTTCGCTTGTTTTAAGGTATTTGCTGCACACTTAAGCAGCTTTTTGTACTTGTAGTGCAGCTTGGTTAAGGAAAGGCGGAGTTCCTTGACTTTATTCTCTCCCTGTCTAGCTGACAGGAACAGCAGAAAATTAATCGTCGCTTCCTCTTGTCAGCTAGCACTTTTCTGTCTCCCTGCAGCTGAGTCTACTAAGCACCAGATTGATAATACTCCCCAAATTTACGCAGTGTGTGAGGGATCAGTTTCTCTACATCCTCACCAGCACTCTGTTTTCAGCTGTTCTGATAAGAATACACATAGAGTGGTATCTCACTGTGTCTTTAATTAGCATTTCCCTAAGAGCTAACGAGGTTGAGCTTTTTGGGGTGCTTCTTTACCTTCGGTATATCCTCTTCTCTGAAATGTCTGTTGCCCATTTCCTAGTTGGATTTTTTTGGTGGGGTTCCTATGAAGTTTTGATAATTTTTTTATCTCTCGTAGATATTAGCACTTTTTCAAATATGTGGTTTGCAAGGATTTTCTCCCACTCTGTTACATGTCCTTTCACCCTCCTCATATGAGATTTCAAAGAGCAAAAGGTTTTGAATTTTGTGAAGATCCAGTTATCCACTTTTTCCTTTGGTAGACTGTGCTTTTGGCATCAAAGTTTAAGAACTCTTGGCCTAACCCCACATCCTGAAGATTTTCTTCCATGTGTAAACTTGTGTCTTTTGCTACATTTAAGGGATTTTCAGCTATTATTTCTCAAATATTCTTTCAGCTGATCCTTATGTAAAGTACAGTGGTACAAATGTTGTCTTTTGTTACTGTCCCACAGGTAGTTCCCTCAAGTCTATTCCTGTCTCCTCTGTCATCTCTGCTCTGCTCTACTGAGCCCATCTGGTGAGGTTTCTGAGGTTTTCAGTTATTGTACTTTTTTAGCTCCATAATTTCTCCTTTTTTGTGTTTTTTTTATTTTATTTTTTTGATTTATTTTATTTTATTATTTTTTGAGACAAAGTCTCACTCTGTCACACTATGGGTAGAGTGTCATAGCATCATAGCTCACAGCAACCTCAAACTCTTGGGCTCCAGAGAGCTCTTGCCTCAGCCTCCCCAGTAAACTGGGATGACAGGCACCACAACCATGCCCAGCTAATATTTCTATTTTTAGTAGAGACAGTGTCTTACTCTGGCTCAGGCTGGTCTCTAACTCCTAAGTTCAGGTGATCCACCTGCCTTGGCCTCTCAGAGGGCTAGGATTATAAATTTTTTTTTTTTTAAGACAGAGTCTTAAGCTGTCGCCCTGAGTAGAGTGCTATGGCATCACAGCTCACAGCAATCTCAAACTCTTGGGTTTAAGTGATTCTCTTGCCTCACCTTCCCAAGTAGCTGGGACTACAGGTGGCCACCACAACACTCGGCTATTTTTTTTTAGAGATAAGATCTCGCTCTAGTTCAGGCTGGTCTCCAACCAGTAAGCTGAGGCAATCCACCCATCTCAGCCTCCCAGAGTGCTGGGACTACAGGTGTGAGCCACCACATCCAGCCAGCTTATAAAATTCTTGTCAAATTATTCCTACCTCTTGTTTTTCTTGTTGGCAACAGTTGATTGTATTTTTACATTTAAGTTATTATAATAACTGGTGATGGTTTCAATTGTCTTCTGAACATTTAGTCAATTTTGTTAGGAGATCCTAAGTCCCCTTTAAATCTTTTATTTTGGCAGATATTTGTACTATTCTGGTTTAGAGCTCAAGTCCTGGCTTAATTTTGTGGGCAGTGGTTCCAACAGTGGTTTAATTTGTAGAGTCTTTATGTTATTATTTTAGCCTGCTTGGTTTATCAGGTGCCCAGAGGCTTCCATTGCTCCCTGCTGGCACTGGCTGTGGGAATGGAAGGGGGCTGTCACCAGACCTAGGTGCAGAGTGACTCTTGATGAGGAAGGATGGGACAGTGTGTCCCTATTAGTGGCCCTGGCTGATTTGGTGTCTCTGGGCAAAGAAGAGTCTTGGACCCATGAGAGTAGAGGTTTCCTGGACTGGGCTGCTTGTGTAGCTAGGTCTGTCCTGCTAGTTCTTCCTCTGCCTTGGTATTTCTTTGTAGAAAAGGAGAGTCTTAAGTCCTGCAGGGAAAGAAAGCATCTCCCTACAGATGCCCACCACAACACCCAGCTATGTTTTGTTGCAGTTGTCATTGTTGTTTAGCTGGTCTGGACTGGGTTCAAACCCACCAGCCTCTGTGTATGTGGGTGGCGCCGTAACCACTGTAGTATGGGTGCCAAACTGAAACCTTTTTAATTTTAGTGTCTACACAGCCCAGAAGTGAAGCTCACAAGATTCTTATCAAAGACTAGCAGTTGACACCTAAACTTACTCAACTTCCCAGAAACTCAAATCAACTTCAACATAATGCTACTGAACAAACACATCACGCTTCATTCTAGCTGCAGAACACTGCCCTTGAGGCACTCAGGGCAGGCATGCCACCGGGGGAGTTCTCACTGAGCACACTGACCCCTACCACAGCACTTGGGGTATGTTGCTGTTATCACTTAGTTAATTGTCACTTAGTTAATCGTATCTCTTACCCATTCTAGACTCTAGGCAGAAGGCAAACAGATGTGTGCTAATTTTCCTATCCATTTTCTCCCCAGCCCCTACCATAGCACACAGTAGGAGTTATTATTTAATAATTAATTTCCAGATGCTGGTGAGGGTGAGAAGTAAAAAAGGAATGGGTTGTTTCTCCAGGAACTTACAACTTTAATGAGGAAGATTTAATGGGTAAATAACTACAGGTATGTATGTCATTCAAATATGTTCTAGAAAGAAATTCAAATGTTCAGCCATGCTAGTCTTCAATATAGGGAAATTAATTGCTAATTTATAGAATCAAGGGATGCTTTACAAAGGAAGATATTTTGGCTGCATGTGGAAATAATGCAGTCTAATACATAGAAAATTATTTCTCTAGAGTGTGTTCTTCTTTTCCTGACTTCCATTCTTTTGTCCCTCAGAAGAAAGTTTTACAATGTCTTCCTGTTCCTAAGAGTCTGCTTCCTGTGGGAAGTCCTGAATATCATTTAATGACTTAAAAACAATAGCCTCTATGTGATAGTAATGGATTCAGATCTTAAGTTGGGAAGAAAGATATCAAATTTGCATCCCAAATGCCATTCCAGGTATTTTGTTTTGATTTAAGCCAGTGACCCACAGGAATTATATTAAAGGGCCATGGCATTAGGAAGGTTGAGAACCACTGGTTTAAGCAATTTGTTTTTCATTCATAAGTAATTTCAGAAGGTAGCATTATTTCCAATTAGATCTTAGTGCTGCTGACTATAATTTTTTTTTTTGAGACAGAATCTCACTGTTTCGCCCTCAATAGAGTGCTATGGCATCACAGCTCACAACAACCTCCAACTCTTGAGCTTGAGTGATTCTCTTGCCTCAGTCTCCCAAGTAGCTGGGACAATAGGCACCTGCCACAATGCCCAGCTATTTTTGTTGTGGTAGTGGTTGTTGCAGTTGTCATTGTTGTTTAGCTGCCCCAGGCCAGTTTTGAACCCGCCAGTTTTGGTGTATGTGGCCAGCTCCCTACCTACTGAGCTATGGGCGCCACCTGACTGTAATTCATTTAAGGATGTGAGCTTTAAAAAAAATTAGATGCCTAGTGTTAGTGAATATGCCAATGACCCAGAGAAATTATATAGACTTTAGTGACAGGATTTTCCAACTGAAGAGCTACTCTCTCAAGAGAGAATATCCATTTGAACTCTTTTTTTTTTTTTGGTAGTAGAAATGCATATTTTAAAAAAATATTTTGTAAAATGACTACCGAGATCTTTTGGGGACCATCTCACTAATCTTTCCCAGATACCTGGTTAAAAAGGTGGGAAAGAGACTAATCATATTATTTTTCCTTAAGTAATTTCTTCAGCACAGAAAGTAACTTGTTTCTCACACAGCAGATGGTTAGCAGAATTATTAACTGTATCCTGTATTGTGTGCTTGTTTTGTGGCTGTAAAAAGGGTTTGAAAACCTTGCTCCTAAAAATTAGTAAAGTTTTCATTAACCACTCTGAAAATGAGGGTATGGGATGGGGCTAAGGAATTCAAATGAATGTCCTGAAAAAGGCAAGAGAAGGTGGGCAAGAGGCAGGCTGCCTGAGGGAAGCAGAATTTCTTGAGGCAACCTCTAAGCTCATGGTTGGCCCACACCCCCAAAACAGCCCATATCAGAAATAGCTGTGACCTGGGGTGTTGGGTGGCTGACAAAAAGTTGTGACACAGCTGATTATATGAAGCCTGGCTGAAAACATTTCCTGGCCTTTCCTGAGTTTGGAAGAGTTTATGGCCCATTATCTTCAAGAAGCCTGTTAGGGTTAAGGCGTTTATGGTCTGTGCTTTAGGATTAGCTCTCATCTACTCCTCGTGGAATTGTTACACCAAGCATTGTTCCAAATAGGTTGTCATCTCTTTAAGGGCAAGCACCGAAGATTACAGATTTTATCTCCATGGGATTTGGTACAATTCTTTATACAAGTTAAGAAGTCAATAAATATCTTCTGATAGTATTTCACTTAACTTAATGTAAGGGATGTCCCTTGTGTTTTTTCCCTGGCTCAAGACAATTCCTGTGTTTTAAGGATCGATGTCTGTCCTCTTTCCCACATCTGGATTCCTACAGGAGGCACCGGAAGCCTCTACTTTGTGATTCTCCCTGATGCCAAGCAGAGCTGATAAGATTCTTTTTTTTAGACATTTGGAGTTTTGACCTAAGAAAAAGATTTGAGTCTGTTGCTCATGAAAACTCATTAAAGAAGAAAGGAAGGTCTATATGCTCCTGGTTCCATTTGTGGCACACTTTCCAGCTGCCTAGCAAGAGGCATAGCTTCCTTTTTTTTTTTTTTTTTTTTTTTTTTTTGAGACGGAGCCTCAAGCTATCCCCCTGGGTACAGTGCCATGGCATCACAGCTCATAGCAACCTCCAACTCCTGGGCCCAAGCGAGTCTCCTGTCTCCGCCTCCCAAGTAGCTGGGACCACAGGCACCTGCCACAACGCCCGGCCATTTTTTGGTTGCAGCCATCATTGTTGTTTGGCGGTCCCGGGCTGGGGATTCGAACCTGCCACCTTAGGTGTATGTGGCTGGCGCCTTAGCCGATTGGGCCACAGGCACTGAGCCATAGCTTCCATTTTTATTCACCACAAAACACCACACTTTCCCTCTGGTATTGCCTGAGAATTCCTGATCTCGTGGAAAATGGGCCCAACTTAGAGCGAGGCTATGTTGCTCAAGTTGGAGTGCAGTGTCATGACCATAGCTCATTGCAGCCTCTAGTTACTGGGCTCAAGCAGTCCTCCTGCCACAGACTCCCTAGTGGCTGAGATTACAGGTGCAGACCACCACAACTGCCCTCAGTGATATCTAAAAAGACATGATAGAAAGTATGCTGAGGGTCTTCTAGGAAATATTTATTGTTCCTTGAAAAAAAAAAAAAAAGAAAGAAAGAAAAAAACAATGAGAAATTTCTCTCTGCCCTAGTCATCACACCTGCCCAATGCTTCCTGCTTCTGAACTGAGGGTCTGGTGGTAAGGCAGCAATTTTGTGGTTGTGAGGCCACCAACCATAAGAATGACTGACATACTTGAAAGGAAATAACAAAAATTATTGACTCACAGTTTCTCAGGAAGGGCTAAAATCAATCATAGGAGAACCCTCTCTGCTCTCTCTCTCTCTCCCCCTAGCTGACAGGCACCCTGTGGAGTTCTCTTTTTACAACATCTGAAAAAAGCCTAACAGGAAAGAAATGTAAATCTTTCTCTGTAGTACTTAGTCAGAAACTGATTTTTAGAATAATTTGCTTTTTATCAGCCTTTGGGAGTTCCTGAACAGATGGGGGGGCAGGGGAGAACTGGGAGCTACAGACCTAAGTTTCTACTCAAAACTGTATCTTGGCAGCGCCTGTAGCTCAGTCGGTAGAGCGCCAGCCACATACACTAGGGCTGGTGGGTTCAAACCCAGCCTGGACCAGCTAAAACAACAATGACAACCGCAACAACAACAACAAATAGCCTACTCAGCTCCTGTACCTCAGCAGCTAGGGTGGCAGCCACAAACACCAGAGCAGGCCCGCCAAATAACAAAGACAACTACAACCAAGAAATAGCCTGGTATTGTGGCAGGCGCTTATAGGCCCAGCTACTTAGGAGGATGAGGCAAGAGAATCACTTAAGCCCGAGAGTTTGAGGTTGATGTGAGCTGTGATGCCATGGCACTCTGCCCAGGGTGATAGCTTGAAACTCTGTCTCAAAAAAAAAACCAAAACAAAAAACAAAATAAAACCCCCCAAACTGTATCTTAAGGGCAGAATCACTGACAGGATCTCAATCACCTGTGATAAGCCTGTGTCGGTCAGCAAGGCAGCTGCTTATTCAGCCCGAGAGAAGACCAACGGAACAGTTGCAGCAGTTTCTAGGTTCCCTGTTAATTTGTCTACAGCCATAAATCTTCTTCGCCTCCTCTATAACTTCTAAATAAAACGCCAGAGTACCAGGTTCTCTCTGCCAGCACTTAACCTCCTTCTCTTTCACTATGTTGGCCCTTTGTCTGCTTGGGAAAAGTAAAATAAACATCTTTCTAGTCTAATTTTTGGAGAAATCCTTCTCAAAACCCATGTGTACTAGCTCATACCCTAACAACACTAAGGCTAGTTAAAAGAAAGGATGGAGAGTCTGGATTCTTTATGATATTGTTCAATGGCAAAACCAGTCTTGGAATATCTGGAATGTTTTTTGTCCAGATAATTAAATTTCTATTTCTAAAGCTACTGTTAGTCAGATTTTGGGTTATTACCAGTAAAATGTGTCCTAAATGACAGGCCATATGACCCAGATATTTTATTAGACTACTAACATTCTTTCTATAGATTCTTTTTCCTCTTTGAGTAACTAAATTTCTATTTTGTGTAGCCCAGAGAACGTTAACTTGTTATTATTATTAATTTATTTTTTAAGACAAAGATCCTGGATAGAGTATAGTGGCATTATTACAGCTCATTGCAACCTCAAACTCTGGGGCTCAAGCCATCCTCCTGCCTTAGTCCCCTGAGTAATTGCCACCACACCCAGCTAATATTTTCTGTTTTGGGTAGAGACAGGGTCTTGCTTTTCCTCAGGTTGATCTTGAACTCCTGAGCTCACGCAATCCACCCGCCTCAGTTTCCCAGAGTGCTAGGATTATAAGTGTTAGTCACCACACTCAGCCATGTTAATTTATTATACAGGGTTTTCACAAAATATTTGAGACTTTTTTCTTTACAACACAGGAAGAAGCCAAGAAAATATTCATCCAAATGCAAAAAGTAAATGATACTTCATCTTCCTTGAGTATTTTCCTCTTCAATTTGACTTGACTCTAGATGAAGGGAACAAGTCACAAACTGTTGTTACACTCTCAACTTTGCAAAAGAGAGGGGAGAGAAATAGGGCAGAGCTTAACCAGAGAAAGGGGGCTCTGGCCAGTAACCAAAGAAATGCAGTTCAGAGTTACCATTTGATGTTACCTGAGGTGAGGGTAAAACTTGAATACAAAAATGTAGCAAGGAGCATTTCAAATCGGCATATCCCCCTTTTAAAGGGATAAGATAACATTTAGTGAAAACTACAAAGACATTCATGTCCTTTAACCAAGTAATACTACGCCAGAGAATTTTTCCTAAGGAAATATTTTGACAGATGTAGGACAGATGTTGCTATCCGTAATTGAAAAAAAATTAAAAGTGAAAAAATGTAAATATTAAAAAAATAAAAGAATAACTTAGTAAATTACAGCATATTAACAAGATGGACTACAATATAATTATTATATAAGTAAGGTTAAGAATATAGAAAATTTTTGTGATTTTTATACTATAATACATAATGATATGTAAGCCATAAAGCAATTTAGATAGTATCTAGAAGGTATAGAAAAAAATAACAAATAGTTTTGGGTTCTTTTTTTTGAGGCTGAGTCTCACTCTGTCACCCTTGAAAGAGTGGTGTGGTGTCATGGTTCACAGCAACCTCAAACTCTAGGGCAGTGATTCTCTTGCCTTAGCCTCCCAAGTAGCTGGGACTACAGGCACCCTCACAACACCCGGCTATTTTGTTGTTATTGTTGCAATTGTCATTGTTGGTTAGCTGTACTGGGCTTGGTTCGAACTCACCAACTTTGATGTATGTGGCTGGCGCTGTAACCACTGTGCTGTAGGCGCTGAGCCAATAGTTTTGGGTTCTAAGTGGAACTGAGACTGATTTTTTCATTTTGTCACTGTAAAGTAAGTGATTTCAACTAGTGTGCCACAGCACACTGCTGTGCTATGAGAGGATCTTAGATGTGCCACCAAAGACGTTAAAGATCATTAATTAAATTATTTCAAAAGAAGTTCAAAGCACAATAAGCATATTCTCTTTTTTACTCTCTTATTTTATCAACACAATTTAAGTGTTCTGTGGAAGTTGAGCGACGGGTTCAAATGCGCGGTGAGGTTGAAAAAAGATTGAAAAGCAACTTGCTCTAAAGTGTTTTACTGCTATGTCATGCCAATGTCAATAACCTGTGCATAGAAAGAAAAGTTTTCTCTCTCTCCAAATATCATGTAGAATTAAGAATTTGCTTATTTTATGTTCTTATGTTGAATAATCTGAATGATGGAAAATTACTGAGAAATCATAGCTGAGAACTGACAGGCCCATCATCACAAGGACACAAACATTTAAAACACAGCTTGCCAAGGCCTTTGAGGGCTTGATGAGATGTGGTCTAAGTGGCATTAGGTGGCCTACATTCTTCTTATCCATCATTCTCCCTGTAGTCTCCTGGGTGGCTACTCATGTTGTTTTCTTGGAAAGATTTCTGAGCCTATTGACCCAATAGATGGCCACCCCACATATGAGATGTTGCCAGGAAAAGACTTTAATAAATAAAATTAATTTCTCCCATTAGAATTAATAGTTTTTTCCTGATGAGAATATGAAAGTACCAAAGCAATGTCTGGAAAATACTTTTATTTGTACTTTTCAAATGATGAAGTGCTAGAATATGGGCAGGGCTGGACTGAGATAACCTGGTATCTCAGCCACAAGAAGTGTAAATTGCCTTTTGGGGTCATGAGAGACAGCAGTTTTCCATATGAAAACATGAATTTGAGGTACAGCAGTTCTCAATTCCATGTATACCATTTTGGAGTTGTTAATTTAGATAGCAAGGACCAGAAATACCACATTTGTACAGTGTTAGAGACTGCCCCCCAAATGAAGAATCATCCTCTATAAAATTTCAACAGATCCCTGTTGAAAAACACTATATATATAAAAATCAAAGTCAGGAAGAATCTTGAAATTATCATTAAAAATGGAAAGAATAGGGGACTGCAGAAGAAAAACCTGTTTCTCTAAATGTGAAGGGTTTTTTTTGGGGGGGGGGGAGAACGTTTCACTTTGTTACCCTTGGTTGAGTGCCATGGTGTCATAGTTCACAGCAACCTCAAACTCTTAGGCTCAAGTGATCCTCTTGCCTCAGCCTCCCAAGTAGCTGGGACTATAGGTGCCTGCCACAATGCCCAACTATTTTTTTAGAGATAGGGGTTTCACTCTTGCTCAGGCTTATCTTGAACTCGTGAGCTCAAGCATTCTACCGCCTCGGCCTCCCAGAGTGCTAGGATTACAGGCGTGAGCCACTGTGCCTGGCCTGGAGACTTATATAACATTGTCTTGGGTAATTCTTAGGAGAACCTAGCTGTTTTAGAATTCTCTCGTGATAGGCATTCTGAAAGTGGTAACATTGAAAGATTTTTTTCAGAGAGAAGATTTTTAAAAATCAAGTCTCAAAATACATCTGCTGGAATTTTTATTAGTCTTTCCCATTTTTTTAGACTTTATAGTTTTTTTGTACTTTTAAAAAATTTTTCATAGATTTAGGGGACACAAGTAGTTTTTTGATACATAGATGAATTGCATAGTGGTGAAGTCAGGGCTTTTAGTGTCACTCAAATAGTTATACTCCTGCAAAGAAAGGCTAATATTATGCTTATTTAGGCTCAGAGCTTCCAGTTCTATTCAAGTTGCTATGAAAGATATTATTTCATTCTTTGTAATGGCTGAGTAGTATTTCCTGGGGTATGTAGGTATATAGGACATTTTCTTTATCTGCTTACCAGTTCATGGGCACTTGGATTGACCCTGTATCTTTGCAACTGTGAATTGTGCTACAATAAATATGCTAGAGTGAGTATGACTTTTTTTTTTTTTTTGAGACAGAGTCTCATTTGGTCACCCTTGGTAGAGTGCTATGGTATCTTAGCACACAGCAACCTCAAATTCTTGGGTTCAAGTGATCCTCTTGCCTCAGCCTCCCAAGTAGCTGTGAGCTATGGGACTACTGGTGCCCACCATAATGCTGGGCTATTTTTTAGAAATGGGGTCTCACTCTGGCTCAGGCTGGTCTAGAACTCCTAAGCTCAGGCAATCCACCTGCCATGGCCTCCCCAGGGCCGGGATTACAGGAGTGAGCCACCACATCCAGCCCTGTATATGTCTTTTTGATATAATGACTTCTTTTCCAGCTCGGCACCCATAGCACAGTGGTTATGGTGCCAGTCACATACACAGAGGGTGGTGGGCTCAAACTCATCCCTGGCCAGCTAAACAACTGCAACAACAACAACAAAGGAACTGCGGATTGCGGTGGCACCTGCAGTCCCAGCTACTTGGGAGGCTGAGGCAAGAGAATTGCTTAAGCCCCAGAGTTGGAGGTTGCTGTGAGCTGTGATGCCATTGCACTCTACTGAGGGCAACACAGTGAGACTCTGTCTCCAAAAAAAAAAAAAAAAAAGACTTCTTTTCCTTTGGGTAGATACTCATGGCTGAATTAAATAACAGGTGTACTTTTAGTTCTTTGAGGAATTTACATATCATTTTCCAAAGAGGTTGTATTAATTTATATTCCCACTATAACAGCATATGAGTGGTGCCTTTTTGCCACATCCATGCCAGGGTATATTATTTTTTGACATTTTAAGTAATATTCATTCTAACATGGCTAAGTCATATTTCAGTGTGGTTTTAATTTGCATTTCCCTAATGATTAGTGACAGTGAGCATTATTTATATATATTTTGGCTATTTATGTATCTTCTTTTGAAAAATGCTTCTTTCATGTCTTTTGGCCACTTTTCAATGAGGTTATTTGTTATTTTTTTTTGTTGATTTGTTAGAATTCCTTAGAAAATAATAAATTCCTTATAGATTCTGGATATTAATCCTTTGTTGGATGTATAGTTTGCAAATAGTTCCTCCCATTCTGTAGGTTGCCTATTTATAGTGTCGGTTTTTTATTTTGCTGTGCAGAAACTTTTCAGGTTAATTATGTCCCACTGTTTACTTTTGTCTTTATTATATTTGCTTTTGGGATCTTAGTTATAAATTCTTTCCCCAAGCCAATGTCTAGAAGAGTTTTTCTTATGTTTTTTTCTAGAATTTTTATGTTGTTGGGTCTTACGTTTAAGTCTTTAATCCATCTTGAGTTAAATTTTGTGTGTGGTGACAGATAAGGATCAAGTTTGATTCTTCTGCGAATGACTCCAATTTTCCCAGTACCACTTTTATAGAATAGGGTGTTCTTTCATCAGTATGTTTTTATCAGCTTTGTCAAAAATCTTCTGGTTGGGCTCGGCGCCTGTGGCTCAATCGGCTAAGGCGCCAGCCACTTACACCTAAGGTGACAGGTTCAAATCCCCAGCCTGGGCCCGCCAAACAACAATGATGGCTGCAACCAAAAAATGGCCGGGCGTTGTGGCAGGCACCTGTGGTCCCAGCTACTTGGGAGGCGGAGGCAGGAGACTCGCTTGAGCCCAGTAGTTGGAGGTTGCTATGAGCTGTGATGCCATGGCACTCCACCCAGGGGGATAGCTTGAGGCTCCGCCTCAAAAAAAAAAAATGCCTCTTACAGTGGCAACGAGAGTGAGGACTCAGCAGGTGGAAGTGTGTCAGGGAGGATCCAGCAGCTCGCCAAGTAAGTTTTTTAAAAGTCAGGGATTTAACATTACTAAATATGGCTCAGTATTTGCTGATTGAGAGTGCAGGAGAATTTGCAGTCTTGGCATCATGATGCTTCATTCTTGTATTTGGTATTACAAATGTATCCAGGCGTAGGAGGTGGTGATATTTTTTTTCTTTGAGACAGTCTCAAGCTGCCACGGTAGAGTGCTGTGGCTCATAGCTCACAGCAACCTCAGAACAGCAACCCCAAATTCTTGGGCTTAAGTGAGTCTCTTGCCTCAGCCTCCCAAGTAGCTCGGACTACAGGCGCCCACCACAACGTCCAGCTATTTTTTGTTGCAGTTGTCATTTAGCAGGCCTGGGCCAGGCTTCAATCTGCCAGCCTCAGTGTATGTGGCTGGTGCTGTACTCACTGAGCTACGGGCACCAAGCCGGGGTTTAAATAAACATTTCCTGTATATTTCATAAGTTTTTTTCTAGAGAATAATAGTGTACAGGAAGAGTTCTAGGTGTTTGTGTATTTAGTTTGAATTTCATGGTAATCATGGTTATTCAATTTCATCTATGCCAACAAATGGAGGTATGAAGAGGTACCCACAACAACCATCTGTATGTAGGGAGCATGCAAGCATTGGTCTCTTGTTAGGTGACAACTTTAATAAATTTGAGATTTTAACTAAAGGTGGCATGTGACTTGAGATGCACAGGAGAGCCATGTCAGTGCAGTTGTGGCCATCTGAGAAGGCTTCTTGGGTGAGGCAGGGCTCAGCTTGGCCTAAGAGGAGCAGGACAGGCCGGGCGGGCGAGGTGGCTCACTCCTGTTGTCCCAGCGCTGTCGGAGGCCGAGGTGGGTGGATCACCTGTGCTCAGAGGTTGGAGACCAGCATGAGCCAGAGTGAGAGCCAGAGTGAGAGCCAGATTGAGACCCTGTCTCTACCAAAAATTGCTGGGCGTTCTGGCAGGCTGTAATCCCAGCTACTTGGGAGGCTGAGGCTAGAGAATCAATTAAACCCAGGGACCCAGGGGTTGGCAGAGGTTGCTGTGAGCTATGTACTCTACTGAAGGACACAAAGGGAGACTCTGTCTCCATTAAAAATAACAAATAATAATAAAAAAGAGGAGCAGGCCAGTTGGGGAGGGAGTGTGGTGTAATGGGCAGAGGAGTTGGAATGAGATGGGTGAAGTCACAGCTTCAGCTTCCCCAGCTGAGGGATCTGGGGTAAGGCGCAGCATGTCTTTGAGTCTTATTGTTTCTCCTTTTATAAAATGCAGGTAGGAAAGAAAAAATTTTAAAAAGTGCAGGTAATATCTACTTGACATTAAGTAAGAATGGGTATAAAGCTAGATCTAGTCCAGCATTTAATGGTTTTTTGTTTTTTGTTTTTTGTTTTTTTTTTTTAAGGAAGGAGAGACTTGGAGGGATGAGGGGAAAAATACTCATCAAGGGTTTTATTTCAATCAAAGTCCAGGTTTCAGTCCTCAATACGAGGACCATACCAGCAAGCACCAGTTGGATGCTTACTTTATCCTTAGCATGTCATGCATTACTTCATTCAACCTTCCTATCAACCATGAGGAGTTTAATATTCTCATTTTGTGGATATTTGAGGTAAAGGAAGGCAACTTGGCCCTGGACGGTTGGAAAGCAGGTAATGTGAAAGTCTGGGGCTCAGACTCCAGAGCCCATCATGCTTAGGAGCCGCCTAGTCTTGGAAGGCTTGCAGAATTAGGGTGTGGTGGCCCTGAGGAGTGGGCAGTGGAGACAAAGCCATTCCAGATACGGAGATTCTCAGCACCACTTCAACTTGCCCATGTTTAGAACATTGAAATGCCTCTGTATTATCCACGGCACACCCCAGCTCATGGTTTAACACTCATGTCCTCCTCATCTGGCGTCACCTGATCTTTCCAAATGGATTGCCCATGTTCTTCCAACTAGGCATTTTGAATATCTGTTTTTTTAATTTATTTTTAAAGTTAAGATAATATACACCTGGCCAAAAGCCAAATAGAACAAAAGGATGTAACCAGACTGTTTCTGTCCCACAGCCTGCAGGGGGCAGAGCGCCCAGCAGCAAGGATCTTGGAACCAGATTCCCTGGGTTTGAATCTAGGCACTGCTGTTTGCTGGCTCTGTGATTTCTATAAACTAACATACCTCAAAGGGCTATTAGGAGAATTAACCATTAGAAAGTGACAGCTAGTAAGCTGTAAATACAGATGGGTTCAGAACGTGGCGTTTTACAGAGACGTGCTGTATCTTTCCGGAGAGAATGGTCTTTCTGCCGAGCATGGTGCAGTCATCGCTCCCTCTCCATGGCTCCCTGTCCACAGTGAATTCGTGCTGCACCCATTGGGATAAACTTGGTCCTTTTTCCTTTCCTTATTAAATAGATTGTGATAATTTGCAGATTACTATCTAGAAAGTGGCTCCAGTCATTTTAACAGCTGCAAACTCTTCTAGTGTATGACTGAACCATCATTTATTTAACCAGTCCCCCTTTAAGTGACCTTAATGGTATTTCTTTTATTTATTTATTTATTTATTTATTTATTTATTTATTTATTTATTTATTTATTTTTGAGACAGAGCCTCAAGCTGTCCCCCTGGGTAGAGTGCTATGGCTTCACTGCTCACAGCAACCTCCAACTCCTGGGCTCAAGCAAGTCTCCTGCCTCAGCCTCCCAAGTGGCTGGGACCACAGGCGCCCGCCACAACGCCCGGCTATTT